>MU551567.1:1848623-1862314 GCA_024362625.1 Silurus asotus | reverse complement strand
ATATATATATATATATAAATATATGCATGCACTCACTTTAGACTTTGTTCTCTCAATCAGTGCTCGCACAGTGCTTGTCAACCCTTTGTCTTTTGCATCAGCATCAGTGAAAACATAAATTTCAGTCTGTGGTGGAGATCCAGTGAGGGCAAGCTGGAACAAAATATATACATATATAGTCGTACAATACGATTGTTGTATGTATGTGCTGCATGCGTGGATGTTTCTTGTCAGGAAAATGAAACTACGTCATTATTTCTATGAATGCAGTAAACGGCAAAAAACGACTACACAATGGTACTTATATTACTTTACACTGCAAGTTATAAGCACTGCACTAGCATGCTATCCATCAATAGGTAGTAATGATTTCATGGACTTTGTAAATAATAAAGTATAACACAAATAAAATACCCATGTAGACAGCACTGTAATTATAATAGAAAATTGATTACAGATTGTTTTACCCTATTCAAGAGAAAGAATTAATTTAATTATTTCCTCATCAAAATCAACTTGTATTCTCAATCCCTTGCTTACAAGTTTTTTCAAACAGATAATTCCAGAAGTAATTGAACCTGTTTGTACAATAAGAAACTTTTCAATTAGCACTGGTTATGTACCTAAATCTTTCCAACTGGCTGTTATCAACCCCCTACTTAAGAGACCTGACCATGACCCATGTCAGCTGTCTAACTATATTCCAATATTAAACCCCCTTAATCGGCTATATTTTAGAAAAGGTTGTAACATAGCAGTACTGCTCACACCTACATTTTAAAAATGAATACGTCAGAATTTAGCACAGAAACAGCACTGGTTAAAGTGGTAAATGACCTGTTATTAGCCTCCGGGTTGTGTCTCCTTACTTGTTTTGCTCGGCCTTAGTGCAGCTTTTGACAACATTGATCATAATATCCTTCTGGGCTTAGGTCTTATTTGACTGATTGTTATTAGTTTGTTGATGTAAATAGTGAGTTTGCCACAATCTTTGAGGTAAAGTTTGGTGTTCCACAAGGATCTGTCTTAGGCCCACTGCTTTTTTTTTAATATATATATATATATATATAAATATATGCATGCACTCACTTTAGACTTTGTTCTCTCAATCAGTGCTCGTACAGTGCTTGTCAACCCTTTGTCTTTTGCATCAGCATCAGTGAAAACATAAATTTCAGTCTGTGGTGGAGATCCAGTGAGGGCAAGCTGGAACAAAATATATACATATATAGTCATACAATACGATTGTTGTATGTATGTGCTGCATGCGTGCTGCAATTATTTGACTGATTGTTTTCAGTTTGTTGATGTAAATAGTGAGTTTGCCACAATCTTTGAGGTAAAGTTTGGTGTTCCACAAGGATCTGTCTTAGGCCCACTGCTTTTATTTTAATATATGCTGCCCTCTGAGTGAAATTATACTTAAAATGGTATTAGCTTCTATTGATATACTAATGGTACACAGTTGTATATTTCAGCAAAACCCTGATGAGAAATATCAGCTTAACAATGTTGAGGAGTGTGTAAATGACATTAGACACTGGATGCTTGAAAACTTCCTTCTGCTCAACTCAGATAAGACAGAAGTACTTTTACTAGGATCAGTAAGCTTTCCAATTGCATTGCATCTCTGGACGGTGTTTCTGTCTCAGCGTGTACAGCAGTCAAAGACCTTGGTGTAATTATTGACCTGGTCTTTCCTTTGAGGCTCATGTGAATAATATTACCAGGATTGCCTTCTTTCAACTGAAATATTGCTAGAAATATGATGTCGTCACAGGATGCAGAAAAACTAGTTTACGCTTTTGTTACATCTAGATTAGACTATTGTAATGCTTTACTGTCTGGGTGTTTGAGTAAGTGCATAAATACGCTTCAGGTTTACACTCCTACTTAGATCAAAAGGTGCAGGCTATTTGTTGGTACCTCAAATAATGAAGACTACAGCAGGGGGCAGGTCTTTTACTTATAAATCCCCACAGTTATGGAACAGCCTTCCAATTAGTGTTTGGAACTCAAACACAGTCTGTGTGTTTTATTTTAAGATAAAAAAAATAGACTACAAAAGGATAATATATCTCAGAGAGATGTCATTTTGTTTTGTTTTTTTAAGGTCAACTTAAAAAGAAGAAGATTTAAACAGATTATCAACTATAAACACAAACACAAAATAAATCAAGGAATCATAATTGAATGTATAATTCTAACCTGGAGTGCTGAAAGAGACATTTTAAAAGCACCTGCTCCACCATCAACTGTAAGTTCACTGAGTTTCTGTTTAAACACATTAGCATCAGTTGTTCTTGTAAGTGGGCCATAATCTGAAAGAATGTGCAAGAAACAAAAAAGAAAGTATTCAATGCCTGTTTGTTATTTGTTAAATCAATTGTATCATAAGATCTTACAATTTTCTTAATGCAATAGCTACAAAATATTATTAATTCCTGGTTGGCAATGGAAAGACACAGGGCCATACAATTATCTTAGTATGATCATTTTATATTTAATTTTCTATTACCAGATTCCTCTGCATATTTCTTGAAAAAAATAGCATCCAAAGTTTTTTTTAGTAAGCATGAGTGTTATATACTTACAGCATTTGATAGATGCCCTAATCCAGAGTAACTTACATTTATCTCATTCATATAACTGCAAAGCTATGGGGTTAAGGGCTATGCTCAGGGGCCCGGCAGAGGCAGATTTGTGTGGCTAGAATGTGAACTCATGACCATCTGAGCCAAAGTCCAATGCCTTAACCACTAAGCTACCACCTCCCAACATCGTTGCAATGTGAAAAAGAGAAATTAGTCTAATATTTACTTGATAAATTGGACTATATTAAAGATATTTTCAATTTAAAAAAAAATGTAATAACTGGACCCAACTAGTGTTGTGGGAAAATTCAAAAGGTCCCTGACTTACGATTTGGTTTTTACAATGATGATAGTGATACAACACAATCGTAAAAATATCTTAAGTTTCGCACAGTAGGCAAACGTATCAGTGTATGCTCTAACCAACACGTGAACCAGCTCCCGTCCATGCCCGCTGCAACATACCTGCATACTATATAGTTAATACAGTAAAGTAATATATATTGCTCAGTTTTGCTCAACTATTTAAACCATGTCTTAAACAATGGTAATCAGTTTTGGGTTGAATGCTGTAATTTGTCAAATTGTTAACAAATTATAATATACAACTCCATCCTAATTACCATTGTTTAAGACTCCATGGCTAAGCTTTATTTCGACTTGTGATATTTTCAAGTTGACTATGTGGTCATCGTAACACATCATCATAAGTCGGGGACTACCTGTCATTAACAGCAAGGTGGTTTGATGTGAATTTGAGTTACTCTTGCCAGCCTGGAGTACAAAGAATGCATTTTATTATCTACAACTTGCTAATATTGCAACAAAATCTTCCCCCGTATACAGTCACATACAGTACAACATACTGTATAGTACCAATATATAACACTATATACAATGAATATATTCCATAACATTCCAGACTTACTGATGTCATTAAATGGAACAAGGATGTATTCTGTAGATTGAGCTGCTGTGCCTGTTTTTCTGTTAATGATGGATGAAGTAACTCTTCGGATCTCTGCAATGTCATAAGACATGGTGCTGGTGGTGTCAATAACGAAACACAGCACTGAAGATCGGCTGAGTCCCATCAGTCTGATAGATGAAAAAGCAAACGGTGTGATGCATATAACGTACTACAGAGCAGATAAAGAGTTTATAGCTAAAGAGGAAGCTGGAAAATAACTACCATATAAAATATGACTGAGTTTCTATGAGCTCATGTACGTAGAAGAGAATAGATAGCGCTTTCTTTAAAAGGATATTACACTGTTCTGTGAGACATCCAAAGCAGCCATTATAAGCCATTAGATGTTAATACCTGACATTTCATAGAGTAGATGACATTCAGAAGTTGAAAGGGAAAAAATTAAGCATGGGCAAGCAATAATTTTTTTTTATATGGACAATCCAAATGCACAACCTTCTGTACAGTACTAGTCGGTGCTACAGTGTCAATCTATTACTGTTTTAGACAGTTACTGTGTCTACTGTTTCTTTTTCTCATGTTGTCTTCGTCTCATGTTCTGTAGTCCTGTGTTTTTTTAGTTAATTTATCTTGTCTGATGTAACACCTTGGTTCTACTAAAGTGAACACGTTACCTAAATAGCATGTACTTGACTGTTCTTTTATTGGATTTATACATTTAATTCATATTTTAATATTAATTCAAAAATGATATTTTATATGGTAATCTAAAGCATGAGGTGGCAGCTCAGTGTTTTCGGCTCTGGTTGATCAGAAGGTTGTGATCCAAGACCCAGCACCACTAATTGTTGGGCCCTTTAGCAAGACTCTTAACCCTTTCTGCTTGATGGGTGCTGTATCATGGCTTACCCTGCGTTCTAAACCCAGCTTTCTTAAAGCTGAAATATGCAAAAAAATGTTTTCACTGTGCTGTATGTGTGACAAAGAACGGCTATTTTA
This sequence comes from Silurus asotus, assembly GCA_024362625.1. Taxonomy (NCBI): domain Eukaryota; kingdom Metazoa; phylum Chordata; class Actinopteri; order Siluriformes; family Siluridae; genus Silurus; species Silurus asotus. The sequence continues at coordinate 1,857,790 of MU551567.1, read as the reverse complement.
AAGCTGTTAAACCATGTCAGGGAACTTTTCCTTGCTGCTGTCGCCAATGGCTCGCACATTAGTGATAAACTAATAGGGACTAATTTATGATGATAAAAGGTATGCAATCTATTTCATTCTGTAAACCTGAATGGGAAAATGTCATTCGGTAAATGCATTATAAAAATTTCACTGAAATGTACTGAATTAATACCTAAGAAACTCAGAATCTCCAACTGCCGCTCTAATATCCTGCAGTAGTTCTCTGGTAGCTTTAGTGGCGACCGATGCTGCTGTATAATGAAGATATCCGTGACTGGAGTTAACGGTATCTTTATTTATGCCACCTTGCTCCCACTTAAGTAATCCTCCATGACTGCACTTTCCTTAAGATGAAATAAAAATGCAAAAATATAAATAACTGGAATTGTGGAGCATAAAATATAAAATTTCTTAATTTATAGTGTAGCTGTAAATGAAAATCTCACATCTTTACCCTTTGGTTTGGACCAGTCGAAGTATCCTGAGGTTAGTTTTTGCTTTGCAATGATCTCCTCCAGGATGCCTCCTGCACAGGCATCACCGTAACAACTCCTGCAAGTTTCTGAATCTGTCAAAATAAATAGGAGAAATATATGTTGGATGAAATACAATTTCTCTGTTTCACCTTTATAATCTGGTATGTATTCTGTAATGTGGTTGCATTTGCCATGGTGTACGCTTGAATACATTTCAGTATTTCAGTATTCAGAAAACATTGTCCTGCAATGAACACACTGAAACAGTATTGCACAGTAAACAAGTGTTTTCATTTGTTGTAATTAAATACATTAAATAAATAAATACATTTTAAATTATAAAATCTAAAAACAAGCTTTATTAAATGGATAATGGTCATAAAGTTTTTTTTAAGGTTATTACATATCTTTTAAGAATATGTAAAATATTACATATCCCTCTCTTGTCATAGATTATTGCTGGCAGTGTGCACTGATGCAGCGAATCTGTTCGTTTTTCCATTCGTCACATCTCTAAATTTACAAACAAACAGGGTTACTAAGAAGGGTTGACTGACCAGTGTTTATTTGGATATGCTCTGCTGAAAAATCCAGCTTGGTCTGACAAATTATCAGCTTCCACAACAAAAGCTGAGCTGGTCAAAGTAGTAGAATCTTCGTTGTTAGATGGAAAGTTTTATATATATATGTAAACAGCTGCTATAGTGATATTTGGTTTTCCATTTAATAGCTACATGCTAGCTACACAGTCAGGGATCAGGGATATCAGGGCAACAGCCTGATGTAAATTTCAATGCAACACAATACAATATTAACTATTTTTTACTTTCTAACAATTATTTCCAGTACATGTCAGATTTTTCAGCAAATTATTTTCACTATTTTCTCTTTAGAGTGTTGCTCTAGGAACAATGTTATTATCTTTGCAGGATACTGAAACTAAAAGTTCTCTGTGATGAAAGAGGCCAAACAGGTAAACACACCAGCACAGAAATACCCACATACCCACATTTACCTGCTATGTTTCTGATTGGGGTGTCTGGTTTAATCAGGTTGGAATAAGGTTCTGTATTTCCCAGTTCAATCCAGTTGCTATTACTGTAGAAATCCTTAGAGAAAGACACAACGCAACATCAGACTTTTAACACAACTTCCCAACTGACAGGTGAAATAAATAACAATAAATATTCTCATTGTAATAGTTGCTATCAAGAACAATCAAGAACAATCAGTTCTCTAATTTCACATGTTGGAAGCAGGAGAAATAGTCATGTGTAAGGATCTGAGTTACTTTGACCTTGTCCATGGATCCCTAAAGCTTACTGATGCAATGATAGGGCAAAGGCTAGACTATTTAGCTTAACCCCATAGAAGATCTATGTAGCATCAACTGCTGAAATAACGAAAGACGATTGTAATAAAAATGTGTCCATCATAGCTTGTTGAATATCACCTGAAGTACCCACAACATCAGACCTCACGATGGAGTGATGGAAGAAGGTGGCCTGGTTTAATAGTCATGTTTTAATCATGTAGATGGTTAATATATGAGTGAATATATGTTGCTTATTGTGGTAAGAATTGTTACCATACTGCACTATGAGTTAAGCAAAGTTCTGCTGGGGAATTTTGGGTCCTGTTGGGAATGTTTGGTCCCCAAAAAGTTAATGGTGTTGACTTGGACTACAAAATCTGATTCAAGCATCTTTGAGATGTACTAGACAAATAAGCCCAATCTCTGGAAGCCAAAACTCATGCTCTTGTATTTTGGTGCCTGACCCCATTGCACACCTTCAATTGTCTTTTTGAATCCAGACCTTAACGAGATGTTTTGGTGGTACAAGGAAAACCTACATAGTAATGAGGCCTGTGGTTTTCATTTTAGGGCTTTATACACCTCTTGCTATTGTGCAATGCAACATAATGTCTAATTTACTTAGAAAAACTTTATATATCTTAATCTTAATTATTAGTTACCTCATTATTCTACAATACAATGGATTCATACCTGCAAAGTGTGTAGGACTTTACCAAGTGCCTCTCTGGCAGCTTGATAGTTCTTCTGCTTGACACTGTATTTGACAGCAAATACTCCTTCGGTAATAAGTTGCCGTCCAGACAAAAACTCCTCGTTTTCAAAATGGTAACGGGCGCTGAAAAAATGCCAAAAGTCGACCCAGGCATTGTGATGATTTATCTCATTAATGCTGCTTTGAAACTCTTTAGCAGAATCAGAAGAGGAACAAGCTTTTGCTACTGACTTTACTGTCAATGGCTCTGGCTGCAATAGGAAAAGATACAAGACAATCTAATATAAAAATATACTTCTTTTTTTTTTTTTCAAAAAGCTTTATATTACAAAATATACTTTATGGACAAAAGTACTGAGATGCCTGACTTTTCCAGGTATGTGTGATATTTTTTCCTCAAAACTAGAGTTTTTCCTTGCCACAGTCGCCCCTGGCATCATTCATTCACCCTAATTCTTAAATACTGTAAAGCTGCTTTGAGACAATGTCCATTGTAAAAAGTGCTATAGAAAATAAACTTGACTTGAATTGCAGTAGCATTACGTTTTCCCTTCACTTGAACTCTGAGACCTGAACCTGTTCCAGCTTGACAATGCACCTGTGCACAAAGCCAGCTCTATGAAGATATGCCTGGGTTAGAGTGAAAGATTTTAAGTTTTCTGCCATGAAGCTCTGATGTTAACCCTGTTGAATACCATGTTAACCCTGTTGAACACCTTAGGGAGGAAATGTAATGATGACTACACCCCCAATCCTCTTCCCCCCTACATCTGTACTAACACCCTTGTGGCTGAATAAGCATAGATTTCCACAAGCACAATACAAATCTCTAGTAAAAAATCATTCCATAAAAGTGGAGGTTTTTATAACAGCAAATGTTAATGGGATGTTCAAAAAGCATATGTAAATCTTATAAGCAGGTGTCCACAAACTTTTGTCCATATAATGTATATAAACAGCTTTAGTTTACCAGAATGAAATTCCGTCCCTCCTGAAGTGCTCGTGATCTGCAGACATCAGCTGTTGTTAGTAAAACCGCATCACGGGTTATGTCCTGGTGTGTCTTGGATTGACACCACGAAGACATAAAGCACAGAGTCTGACTTGTCATGAGTATCATCCAAAAATATAGACAGACCAGTGTCTTGTTTAGCAGATTTGTGGTTATCATCTTTAAAACTGCCCCAAGAAAACAAACATTGACTATAAATACATTCCTATTGTTTTTTGTATATATTTTTTTACAGTGTATCTGTCAATATTTATGTATTGATTACAATAGATTTTATTGTAAATCCTACCTTAAAGATTTGGTCTTTATATGACTGCAATGGACTTACGCTCTGTAGAAGTGAAAACCACTTTCTCTTGATATTGACCATACATTGGAGTTAAGTGGAAAAGAGGGATATTCAAGCCACTCCCATTTTGAAAAATGATCCCAGCGAAATATTCTCTAGCTTGTTCTAACACACTAACATTGTGCCATAACCATATAGTAATATTGTCCTTGGACTAATTCTATTGATTTTTTATTAATTATTTCAACACAATATTAATTTCAAACAGAAAAAGGCATCACATAGTAAAATTATATATATTTTTTTCCCAAACTTAAAGTGTAATAATTTAATTAGGAATTGATTAAATGTGGAATAAATAATACATACAATTATATATATATAAAAAAAGGGTTAAAAGCCTTGTTCAAGGGCCCAACAGGGGCAGGATTCTGGAGCTTAAACCCCCAACCTTCCAGAGATTTTAACATTTGCATCATATTAAATATCTATTTAAACACTGTATAAAATATGTTAGTTTCCATATATCATTATTAATACAAGCCAGTATTAGTGGTGCATCTATAATGCTAGAACGGGAACCAGTAAACACACTAGCAGCAAACACCTGTATACCCACAACATGTTTATCTTTCCTACTGACCCCTAAACATATATTTTGTACTCTTTGTTTACTCCAAAGCCGATACGGTCCCTTTTATCAAGGTCATCTCTTTCTTTAGATAGTGTAGCAGTGCAACTGTAAGGTTGCTGAACATGTGGCATGAAAACATCACATTTTTTTACACAAATGTGTGGTGGCATGGAAAAAGATTCTTTACAGAGAGATATTTTATACCAGTCAATAACCCTATGCCTTAACCACTGAGCTAACAGGTCTCCTAATACATTTATATTTGTATTTTATGCATATTTGTAGGTTCTGATTAAGAAACTGTTTTCTTAATTAATTAAGAAATAATCAACACTTTTCAACACTTCTTGCCTTCAGATGATCATAAGAATGAACAGGGTTCATTTATTTTCATGCAGACTAATTAACTCAGAAATGATCTACATATTTGGACTGAACTAGCTGTTTTCACTGCTTAGGAACAGACGTATAACAGCATCCTGGTCGAGGAAATAATATTACACCGTGTGCTTTACTTTTAAATCTTGCCTTTGTGCAAATCTCACCTGCAGGTACATTAGGTGTGCATGAGAATGTGAAACTCTCTGCTTATCTCATTAGGGATGCTACAGAATATTTTTCACCACTTTGGCACAAGCCCTCATCCAAAGCGTCTTACAATTATCTGAGTAGTTAAGGATTAAGAGTTTTGCTCAGGGGCTCTGCAGTGACAGCTCGGGGGTGCTGGGATTTTGAACTCACAACCTTCTGATCAGAAGTCCAATGCCTTACACACTGAACTTCCACTTCCCACAGGCATGGCCATAGGCATGTCCTGTGGGATCTCTACAATCCTGTTCTACATAAAATACTGCAGGGACATCCCCAGGCTTTACATGCTTCTGGTTTCCAGTTTAAGCACTGGGTTCCATTGCTCCAAGCTGTCTGCATAGAAAAACAGGGACGAGAGGGTGAGTGACAAGTCCCATGTCAGGACTTTCACTCAGTGAAAACATGTTTATACCTGGCTGTTTATTTTTTGCTGGGCATCTGTCAGTTAAGCCTTTCTGCTTGTGAGCAAACTTCATTTGTGACACTCTGCTGTTTGCCACTGAGAGAGTTGTCTTTAAGGTGTTCACCTCAGGTTACCTTGGTGAAAAAAATCACAGGTCAGCATTAATGTTTTTTTACTCATCATATACCAGTTCCTAGTTATCAACAGAGGATTTTGCGACCAACATTTCCAACACAGATTAATTAATATAACTACACTTTATATCCAAAAGTTTGCGGACACCTATTCATAAGTACGGTATGTGCTTTTTGAACTTCGCATTCCACATTTAGTCCCAATTTGCTCTTATAATTCCCTCCACTCTTCTGGGAAGATTTTTCGTTAGATTGTGTTCATGGCGTTTGCTTTGTGTACAGGGGCATTCTCATGTTGGAACAGGTTTGGGTTTCCTGGTTTAAGTGAAGCTTAAACCTTTATGATAATGCACCCAGATACATCCTATGCAATTGTTTGCATTCAGTTTTGTGATAACAGTTTGCGAAAGAACCACAAAAAGATGGGAAAGTCAAGTGTCCCAATACTTTTGTCCATATAATGTATGTATAAATCAATTTCTTTTTGTTTTTGTTTCTGTTTTATACAGTTTTTTGTATGGAAATATTTTGAAAGGAGTAGAAGTTGGAGGTTCACGAAAGCTGAAGAGGCGGAGATTTTCATTTTAAATGACGAGGATGAAAAGGATTAAAAACAAGTTTATTAGAGGGAGAGCGCATGTAGGACGTTTTGTAGACAAGGTGAGGGAGGTGAGATTGAGATGGTTTGGACATTTGCAGGGACATGGGGTATATCGGTAGGAGAATGCTGAGGATCTGTGTTCTTACTGTGTTCATCTTACCTCCAACATGTAAGACTTTGGATGAAACAAGCATGAAGTTTTGTAAGATTTATTTAGATGGAGTCTTTATTTAGAGTCTTTCTTAAATAGTGTTCTTTCATTTATACTGTAATATTTATTTTATATTCAGTCCATCCATCCAATAATCCATCCATCCATCCATTCATCCATCCATTGGTTTCTTACTGATCAGAGTGTTAAGGGTTCAAGAACAGCATTGTCAAGCTGCATTCTTTGGGCACGACTTTAACCCGGGAGCAAAGAGGCGTATGTGTAGCAGATCGAAAGTTGTAACCACTGGACATCATGGCAACACACCCACACCATGGATGCGATGATTAAAACATCGGATAAATTTTTCATTTTAACAAAAGTAGCGTAAACATGTATACAGTACATACATTAGAAGGACTACTCCGTCTCATCTTTGTGTATCTAGCCATGTGGGCATTAATAGGAAGAGCCTACCAGACATAGTTTACTGATAATTATTCAACCATATCCACAATTTACATATAAATAAATTGTTATAAACTGGACCAGCATCAATTTTATTAAAGGTAGTGTGAGGTTAATTTAATACCAACACACACACACTTTGGAATGGCTACACGCTTTCTTATCCCTGCACATCCTATAACACATGATGACATCATCATGACAAAAACCTTAACAAAGATTTAATATTTACTTTTACATTTACATTTGCGGCATTTAGCAGACGCCTTTATCCAGAGCTATGTACAAAAGTGATTTTTGAAGTCTATCAATCAATAAATCAACACTGGTTCAATAGGTTGCAAACGTACAATACTATGTGTCTAAACTCTGTTGAGAGGAATTATTGCACACTGGGTATTTATTTCACCATTAAGACATGAAACAAACTGGGAAATAAGTGCTAGTTTAGGTGTTTCACGAAGAGGTAGATCTTTTTTTGAAGATAGGCAGTGACTCAGCTGTTTATTTCACCACCTCGGTGCCGGAACAGAGAAGAGTCTTGGTGTATACCTACTTCTTATACCCTGAGAGATGATGGGACCAGTCGAGCAGTGCTAGAAGTTCTGAGGATACGTGGTGCAGTGCAGGAGTGTGGTGCAGATCATAAAAACTAATCAAAGTGAAGAATGCATCAATACCGAATATTTATCTCAAAACATTAAATTGTATAGAATTAAAATTGAATGTCGCAATCAATCAGCTACATATGCGACATCAAAAAATGTGCATTTTGTTTGCAAACATCTTGCTTTAATCTGTAAAGAAATTTAGAGACCTTTAATAAACAGATAATAAAAGAATCCAACAACTTCATAAAACAATTTCCCTCTCAAAAAACGTGTTATATTCAACTTCTAATTGCTTTCAGTGTAATGTAATGTAAACAGCGACATCCGGGTATCTACAAGGCAAACACTGTTTCACCTACAGAGGCGCAGGGTGGGAAGATGAAAGCTTTCATTGCGCATGCGCGGCAAATAAAGGCGTTTGGCGTTTTTCTCAGGTGAGTTTTACTATGGGGCAAAAATAGCCAATTAACCTTTTTCTTTTTTCTTTTTTCTCTTAATATATATTGTAAAATATATATTGTAAATGTTTAGGTTGTATTAGGGGAGTTAAAAAATTTACGTTTTCTTGCTGTTAATTGACTAGGTAACAAAAATAAATAAAGAAATAAAAATAAAGAAATAAATGAAAATATAAGCTATAAGTTTACAAAAACCTCACCTGAATGCAATAGAAATATTTACTAGTTTGTTTTTATTCATTTAATACATTCTTAGTACTTTTATCAATACAAACAAACAAATAAAAATATCAAACGAACATTTTGAAGTGTTTGATGGAGGTTAAAAAGGTACAAGCAGCACACACACTGTATGGACAAAAGTTGATGGAGGTGAGGTGAGGAGGACTGAGGTTCAGTCAGCGTTCACATTCACCATTTTATTGGCATTTCAACTATATATAGATGACGCAGTACACAGTAAAAAAACACAATGTTCCTCCAGAACCCTGATGCTCCATTAAACAACAATCACAGAAAACAGAAAACACAGGGTTAAGGACTAGTAAGTGTCCTCGCCACATAAAGGCACGTGTGCAACCTGGTACAAACAGTGCAAAGACAACACAGGACAGTGCAAAGACAACACAAGACAGTGCACAGACAACACAGGACAGAGCAAAGACAACACAGGACAGTGCACAGACAACACAGGACAGTGCACAGACAACACAAGACAGTGCACAAACAACACAAGACAGAGCAAAGACAACACAAGAAAGTGCAAAGACAACACAGGACAGTGCACAGACAACACAGGACAGTGCAAAGACAACACAAGACAGTGCAAAGACAACACAGGACAGTGCACAGACAACACAAGACAGTGCACAGACAAAACAAGACAGAGCAAAGACAACACAAGAAAGTGCAAAGACTACACAGGACAGTGCACAGACAACACAAGACAGTGCAAAGACAACACAGGACAGTGTACAGACAACACAGGACAGTGTACAGACAACACAGGACAGTGTACAGACAACACAGGACAGTGTACAGACAACACAAGACAGTGCAAAGACAACACAGGACAGTGCACAGACAACACAGGACAGTGCACAGACAACACAGGACAGTGTACAGACAACACAGGACAGTGCACAGACAACACAAGACAGTGCACAAACAACACAAGACAGAGCAAAGACAACACAAGAAAGTGCAAAGACTACACAGGACAGTGCACAGACAACACAGGACAGTGCACAGACAACACAGGACAGTGCACAGACAACACAGGACAGTG
>MU551567.1:1833116-1848392 GCA_024362625.1 Silurus asotus | reverse complement strand
GACAGTGCACAGACAACACAGGGTACAGACAACACAGGACAGTGCACAGACAACACAGGACAGTGCACAGACAAGACAGGACAGTGCACAGACAACACAAGAAAGTGTAAAGACAACACAGGACAGTGCACAGACAACACAAGACAGTGCAAAGACAACACAACACAGCTCATGGAGCTGTCTGTGTGCACAGGGGCAATGTTATGCTGCAACAGGACTAACTTCAAAAGAGGTGTATATGTATAGAATGTCTTTGGATGTGGTAGAATTACAATTGTATGTTCAACTTTGTGCAGTTTGTGAAAGAGCCACATATGTCTGGAAAAGTCAGATGTACTGTATGAAAAAATATATTTAAGTATATTGTAAATATTTTTATATTGTGTGTTTGTGGGGTAAATATAAGGGCTTTATAATATTTCATTATACCCGACTTGAGCATTTATTAGGCGAAGTTGTTCACCACTTGTCCACTTTGGGGCGCTGTTGCCTTATTTTATTTACTTTGCCGTTTCACCTTATCACGGAAAAGGTGAATGAATGTTAAAAAAAGGCCTGACTCTCAAAATTTGTGTATTCTTCTTTGTTTCTGTATCCATAATGAGAACTCGGTTGTTGTCATCGTACTCTGTGTTTAACTGAGTTTTATTCACCACGTGTCCGATACTTTTTGTCAGACAATAAATCATACGGAAAAAATGAATGCACCCTGGAGCATTCGTTTTAATGGCGATGGTACAGAATTCCCTTATAAAATGCTAATGTGTGCTATTGGGCTGAACCCTCCAGATCCCTGTACGTGCCTCAGGGTTATTTGTTTACACTCGGAGCTAGGGTGGCTTTACGTTGTTTTTTGGGTTTGTCATTGTTGTCGTCACATTGGGATCTGTTAGTAATGCCCGGAAAAAAGTCCTCTGACTAATTCTTTCGAGTTATAGTTTTGAATGCATGTTATTTTTTCGCCTCGCTACAGTCCCGATGAGGGTTTTGTTTAAAAAATACAGTTACCTAATGGAGAACCAGAAATAGGAATAATATAAATTAGAAGTGAAAGTTAATTGATTGCACATTGAAAATAGACTGTAGTCAAACTGTACCCAGTTTGCAGTGCAATATAAAACCCTCATTTACTGGTATACAAGAACGGTAAAAGGGTAAATTGGTAAAAAGTTTTTAATGTCACTTTAAAGGGTGCAACAATGTTTTTATTTATTCCATTTTTTTTTTTATTAGGTTTTATTATTATATCTACTAAACAGATGGGATTTTAAATGTTGGGGAACACACTGTCTTTTAATTTTTGAGAGACACATGCATGTCTCTTTTCTTCCTTTTGAACCACCCATGTAATTTAACGGTACGAAGATTTACTTTGATCGAACAAATCTATTAGTTTACAGATGTTACACTTTTTTTATATATATAAAAAATAAAATAAATCCTCCCTTAGCAATAAAAACAGTTTTACACAAACATTCAGCTGAAATGCTTTGCCATGCAAATTGTCAAACCTGATGAAGTTGTTCATCACTAGTTAGAGATTTATTTCTGACCTTCCAATCCAGTTCATCCCAAAGCAGTTCAATAGGATTTAGGTACGGTGAATGAGCATGCCATTCCGTGATAGATAACACTCCAGGAGACTGTTTGCTCTCTTCGTATTCCAGATGTTGGAGTGTGGAATGGTAGCCATTTTGGCTCAGTATTACTTTCACCTGGAATAATTTTCCAATCCCAATTTCCCTGCTCCAGAACAACCCTAAACCATTAAGCTCTACCTCCATTTTTGTGGGTGTGAGGTGGTCTAACATCTTCTTTTTCTGTTTTTCGTCTGGTGTAACTTCTTCTGTTAGAAACAAATTTAGAATCATCTGTCTACAGAAGCTTTTTCTAATTATTTACTGTCCACTAATTGAAATTCTTTTTTTATTTGTACAGATAATCCTTTGCGCATATTAGCGAGACATTCTCTTTGGGTTAATTGCACACATGCTGTAGATCTGATAGGGTTAGGGTTAGGAGATTTATGTTACACATTACAGTGAACAGTATAATTACTGTATAGATATCCTTGTTCTCAGTGATGGCTTGCTGGATGTAGAAGACAGGAAAGAAGCAGCAACCTGCAGTCCTGCTATACAAGACTTCAAGAACATCTTGTTTAGAAGCGTACTAACTCTGGACAGATGATCTACACTTAACCTGATACGAACAATCATCTGATTCCTGTTAAAGACTATCCCTGGTTAACAGATCAGATCATGATTTCAATTATTTGTTTATTTGATTTATAAGCGACAGGGCAGGCACGTTTTCCTCAGAACTGAATCAGTCATTGAACGTTAACTGCTAGGAGACTGATATAGGCAACAGTTAATTTCAGTTTCCTTTCCTGTTACAGCATATGGTGCTAGTCAGACAGCCAGCTTGACAGTCATATTTGAAGCTATAAATCCATATTTGCCCCACACATCAGCGTTTCCTTGCAGCTACAGCTGTCTTAATTGGATAGAAACACTTGCACAGACTGTAATAGATGAAGCCAGGTTAGTGACTGACAGGCCTGTGAGCTCAGTAGCATGGCAGAGAAACGACGTGACAGGTTTACACTTTGCTAATTGCAATGCGATTTAGTCAGGCTCGCTCGCTGTTAATTAAAAGGGCAACGCAAGCCCTGTAGAATTTTTAGTTTCAAATCTGAATGGTGCCTGCTGGCACGGTTACTTCTACATGTCTGGATTCGTAATTTCCTAATCAGCTGGATTTTGACCTTTGACTGCCACTGTTGCCTTCTTAATGAGATTTATACTGCACATGTGTACATTTGTGGTTTTCTATCAAGGCTCTACTCATTGCATAATTTGTTCAAATGCGACTTTTCTTTACTGTAGTAACTCGGTACTCAATGAGTGCCTTCTCTCCACCCTTCTGTATGTTCGTCACTTGAACTACCTAAGACGGGTGTTTCGGCATTAGGTGATTACCAGCTGTAGGTTTCCCAGTTATCTCCAGTTTAGAGAAAAACAACGAAGTCTTATCATCAAGTGCTGCATTCCAATCAGAAAGATGTATTATATTATTCAAACCTGGAAAATCAATACGCCATAAGGGAAGGGAAGCCTATAGCGGTATCTTTGCCTGTGTTTGAGTAATGGAACTGCAATTCTCTGAGCACCAGGAGAGGCAGTTAGAATAGTTATTAGCACCGAGGCTTCAGTGGATGATCAAACTGAGCATGACGACACAAGAAGTCGGATGTGATGAATTGTATCTTTATCATATTCTACATAGCATGCCTGGGATAGATGTGAGTACACACTTTTTTTTAGGTTTTGTGAGATAAATTATACATAGTTATGTATGAGTCTTGTACCTGCAAGTTCTGAGTTATTAGATTCCTTCTCTGCTGTTTTCTTCTGTTTAATCTCCTGGTTTTTTTAAGGTTATCTCAGGACATGGTCATAATGGTCATATGAAATGTATTCTCCTTTCGGCACTCATCGTCCACTGTTCAGAGTTTTTAATCACAGTTCATTTATATGTTTCTAGTCAGCCGCTCTGTCAATTTAACAGGAAGAAAATGGATAGTGCCAGACCTTTCTTGATAGAGCTGCATGATGTACCATTCTTAAAAGCAGAAAGAGGTCAGTATTGATCTACCCCCTCTCCTCTCTTTCTTTTGCCTGGACAACATCTCTGTGTCCCTCTCCCTTTTACCAGCATTCAGTACAATTGCTTAGATTGGTTGTGAGACCTCTAGGAATCACAATCAATTGCGACTTATTTCATAAAGAAAGTTGGCATGTTTGACGCTAGCTCTTTACCAATAAAGTGCCATAAATAGACAGGAGAAAGACAGGGAATAAAGAATCAGCTTAGACTAAAGCCAAAAAAGTATAGATGCCAAAGGAGCTGGTTAGAATTGATTATGTTGATGCTGAACAGGGCATGAGTGCTTCTTTGGATTCAGATAGTGCTGGGAGGTTGAGCCAAGGAACTCCTGAGACTAGTCTGTGTTGAAGAGGCCCTCTGGAGCATTTATGAATTGAAAAATACTGGAGGCGAAAGTTATTAGCGTGAGGGTTTTTTATTATAACTTTTTCGAGGAGCCAAGACTGTCCCCGGTGTAATTTTCCCTCTATGTGCCTTTTCTGCATTTTTTTTTACCTTGTGGCAATAAGCTGGACAAGTGGAGTGGATTCTTAAGTGAGCGCATTATCCAAGACTTTAATTTAATGCCTAAGAGTGAGTGAGTGATTTCAGCTGTTCTGAGATGCTTCACTGCACAAGTTCATGTCTTAGTAATTTAGCCCATTACAGCATTGTGGTGATATGCATTAGAGTTGGACAACTGGTGTGAATGTTTGCCCAAAGCAGCACAAATTAGCAAATGTAATAGATTTTTACTTATTTTTAATAGACAGATAGTCTTATATACAAGTATATTTGTTCACAGAGACTCTGGGAGCTGGGAAGGATGTACTGCAACTTAAAGCAATTAAGGGTGGAAACAGAAATGTGTTGACTAGTGAGAGTTTGTTGAGATGGAGGGAGTATTTTAAACAGCTGATAAATGAGGAAAACGTGAGTGAGCGAAGGTTGGATGATGTGGAGATGGTGAAGCAGGCAGTGGATAGGTTTAGTAAGGAGGAAGTAAAAACAGTGATTAAGATGAAATGTGGAAAGCCGTGTGGACCAGATGACAGACCAGTAGAAGCGTGGAGATGTTTAGGAGAGATGGCAGTGGAGTTTTTAACAAGATTTTTAACAGAATTTTGAAAGGTGAGAGGATGCCTTAGGAATGGAGAATGAGTGTGCTGGTCTTTAAGAATAAGGGAGATGTGCAGACCTGCAGTAACTACAGGGAAATTAAGTTGATCAGTCACACAAATAAGTTATGGGAAAGAGTAGTGGAAGCCAGGCTGAGAGAAGATGTGAACATCTGAGAGCAACAGTATGGTTTCATGCCGAGGAAGAGTGCTACGGACGCAATATTTGTATAAAAGTGTAGAGAAGTTCAGAAAGAGTTGCATTGTATGTTTGTGGATTTAGAGAAAGCGTGCGACAGGGTGCCGAGAGAAGAGTCGTGGTATTGTATGAGTAGGTCAGGTGTGTCAGAGAAATATGTGAGGGTGGTGCAGGACATGTATGAGGACAGTGTGACAGCAATGAAGTGTGCAGTAGGAACGACAGACTGGCTTAAGTTGGAGGTTGGACTGAATCAAGGATCGGCTCTGAGCCCTTTCCTGTTTGCAATGGTGATGGACTGGTTGACGGACGAGGTCAGACAGGAGTCTCCATAGACCATAATGTTCGCAGATGATGTGGTGAGAGTTAAGAGTGGTTGAGAAGAGCCTGGAGAGAAGTGGAATGAGAGTGAGTAGGAGTAAGAGAGAGAACATGTGTGTGAATGAGAGGGAGGGAAGTGGAGTGGTGCGATTGCAGGGATAAGAGGTTGTGAAGGTGGAGGAGTTCAGGTACCTGGGTTTAACAGTGCAGGCAGGGTGGAGTGGGTGGAGAAGAGTGATAGCAGGAGTGATTTGTGATAGAAGAGGACTATCTGCAGGAGTGAAAGAGAAAGTTTATAGGACTGTGGTGAGACCAGCGATGTTGTATGGTTTAGAGACAGTGGCATTGAGTAAAAGACAGGAGGTGGAGCTGGAGGTAGCAGAGCTGAAGATGTTGAGGTTTTCGTTGGGAGTGACGAAGATGGACAGGATTAGAAAAAAGTTTATTAGAGGGACATCACATGTAGTACGTTTTGGGGACAAAGTAGCAAGGCCTGATTTAGATGGTTTGGACATGTGCAGAGGAGGGACATGGGGTATAATGGTAGGAGAATGCTGAGGATGGAGCCACCAGGAAGGAGGAAAAGAGGAAGGCCAAGGAGAAGATTTATGTATGTCGTGAGGGAAGACATGCAGGTAGTTGGTTTAAAAGAGGCAAATGTAGAGGACGGGTTGGTACGGAGACGAATGATCCGCTGTGGCGACCCCTAATAGGAGCAGCTGGAAAAAAAAAGAGGACGATTTACTTTTACAAGAAGTTATAAATCCAGTCAAGTCAGATCTTTTGACATTTAGCAGATGCCCTTATCCAAAGCAACTTATATTTGTTTTGTTTATAAAAATGAGCACTTAAGGGCCTTTGTTTATAGACCAAGCAATGGCAACTTGGTGGTAATGTGCTTTTGAACTCATGAACCTCCGATCAGAAGTCAAATAATACTGATTCCAGAGAAGCTAGAGAGTCGGATTTATAAAAACTCAGTTCTGCTTTCGGATCCATAAGTAATCAAATCTCCTGGGGAGTTAGAGTCTAATCTCTAAACAGTCAGGATGTCTGAACTCTGGAGTTAATTAGTTCAGTCTCTGAATGAGTCAGAAGCAGCAGTATTTTTCAGTAGTGTTGTCATTTGTGATCAAGTCCTATTAAAGAGAATTTAATAGTATTAATGTTGTGCCAGTAGTCCAGGGAATGAAATGCTGATTCTTCTAGCATGTTGCTGTGCCATGGTTTCACTCCATGGTTTTACACAGAAAGAAACACTTTTTTAGTCATTGTTCAGTATGAACATGTGAAATACCTAGGCAAACAAACTCTTATAACGGGAAACACAATACCCTACATGTATGTGTACTGGGGAGGTACTCTTCGTGATTAAAACATTGGACTTTGGTTCGGAAATTCGTAAGTTCAAATCCTAGCCACACCAAGTTGCCGGTCCCGGGCCCCTCACCAAGGCCCATAACGTCTATGAATGAGATAAAGAATAAGGGGTTCTGCCAAATGCCATAAATTTGTCTTTGAGGTCTTTGAGCTGAAAATTTAACCACATTTCCTACACAATTTCTGTACATGTGAACAGTCTAAAAAATGTTGAGCAGGCGTGACTCAACCCAAGGCTTGGATTTTTCTTAACAAATCACAATCTAAGAATGTCATCTATAGACAAACTCATATGAGATCTTAAATGTCACCTGCAATTAGAAGGAGTAGAGACACTATATCCAAATCAGTCTTGTGTGAGCTGACGCCTTGGTTGAAAACTTCACAGGGAGACACACAAGACAAAAAAAATCGATATTCATACACAATGCAGAAAGAAGGATGGCAGTACAGACACTGTAGTTTTCAGGAAATGAAGTCTCAGCCATTGTTGTCCGACTCCCACAACCCCCTGAACATCAAGCTAAGAATGATCAGAACAAAACACCACTGGGCTGAAAATGTCATTTTTGGCAAAAAGTGAAAACATCTGAGGGGGATAACCTGTGGTTACACTGCACTTTTGTCAGGTATTTGAAGAAACATCAGTCCAGCAACAACAGAGCAAACAGAACAGCATAGCAAGGTCAGGGGAGGAAAAAACCCATCAACCCAGCAGTATGTTTAGACAGAACATTGTCTATGCTGTATTATGGACAGGTTTGCATGGTGGCGAAACAAGATTTATTACATTTGAGTCCCCTTGTAAAAGGGTAACATCTCTCAGGTTTGAACTGTTCTCTACCTACAACTGAAGAGGAGGACAAGATTGTAGCCATACTGGAGAGAGATAACTGACACGAAAGAACATTAAAGGCATGTCTATCGCAACTGATATTCTTTCAAGTATTTTAATCCAAAGTGAAGATTCATGTTTATTATTAATGACATTAAATCTGCTTTGGGGGAAGTGGAAGCTCAGTGGTTAAATCTCTGGGTTACTAATTAGAAGGCCGGTTCTTCAAGTATTCCAGTATACCTAAGCTGCCACACATGGGCCCTTAAGCAAAGGCCCTTAAACGCTCCAGGGGTGCTGGCTGACCCTGTGCTCTGACAACAGTTTCCTAATATCGCTGGGATATGTGAAGAACAAAATATACTGTGCTGTAAAGTACATTTGATGAATAAAAAGCCACTCCCTCCTTTAAAATGTTTTAACTGAGTTTATAGTTTATATAATATTTTCTTTCAGATCATTTTGTGCTTAGGCTTCTTTATATAGTGTTTATTTTTCAATAATACAGTGATAATAGTGCTGTGTTGATTATTTTTGATATTTTATTATTTTATTTGATCATAGCCGCCTACTATTGTGCTAGCTTTTATATATATATAAAGTACAGACCAAAAGTTTGGACACACCTCATTTAAAGAGTTTTCTTTATTTTCATGACTATGAAAATTGTAGATTCACACTGAAGGCATCAAAACTATGAATTAACACATGTGGAATTATATATGGAATTATATACATAACAAAAAAGTGTGAAACAACTGAAAAATGTCATATTCTAGGTTCTTCAAAGTAGCCACCTTTTGCTTTGATTACTGCTTCGCACACTCTTGGCATTCTCTTGATGAGCTTCAAGAGGTAGTTACCTGAAATGGTCTTCAAACTGTCTTGAAGGAGTTCCCCGAGAGATGCTTGGCACTTGTTGGCCCTTTTGCCTTCACTCTGCGGTCCAGCTCACCCCTAAACCATCTCGATTGGGTTCAGGTCATATATATATAAATAAACTTACAGAAGCTCAGTGAAGGAGGTCCTCTGAAACAGAGCCATCCATCTGTGCAATAGACCTTGTCAAAGTTAAAAGGGATTCATCACTTCTCTTTGAAACGATGCGTATGGAGTTGAAAGGAAATTGATAAGCCGTGAACTTAGCATGCAAGACCCAGAAGAAGCCCACCGGCGCCAAAGCTTACCCTCAAGTCCTCGCTACTCTCCACATCTGTCACTAACACAGAGCCTTGCTTCATGCTTAATAAACGTGTGCTGTTTTCTTCTTTAATCTGTCACAGCTTGTTTGTAGTCACCTGAACCTGCAAGTGACTTCCTTATTCTCGTCACTTTGAAGTTTTCCGTTTGCCCTGGTGAAGATTCTCTCTGTTTTACACAATTTCAAAGAGCTATGTTGTAGTTCATACTTGATCAGTGTTGGTAAAAAAAAAAAAAAAAAAAAAAAAAAAATTGTTTTGTAGTTTAACGTCAAACTTTATACTTGAATTGATCAAGACAGTTTATGGCAAAACAATTATGTAGGATACTAAAGGTATACACCAGGAGTGGCCAACCCGT
Source organism: Silurus asotus (assembly GCA_024362625.1). Lineage (NCBI taxonomy): Eukaryota > Metazoa > Chordata > Actinopteri > Siluriformes > Siluridae > Silurus > Silurus asotus. The sequence continues at coordinate 1,839,328 of MU551567.1, read as the reverse complement.
GGCTCTTTGCCTGGTTTCATGCGGCTCTTACGTTTATATCGAAGTTTGTGTTTGTGTTTTTTTTTTAATGTGCGTGTACTTCGCTTGAGATCAATCTATATTTTTAAAACGTAAATGATCTTGCCCCTATTAGGAAACTTTGCGGTATTTTCATCTTACGCACATGGGCTTTTCACGAAAATACCGTATTGAACTCAAGCAAAGCGAACACGCACTTAAAAAAAAAAACACAAACACAAACTTCCATATGCAAATTGTTTACTTAAATTTTAAGTAAACAGTTTGTGTCAAGTAAAAGGAAAATATGAAGATGAACACAGGACGGTTTTAACAGAGTGGGAGAGTTTATATTTATTATGTTGAACGTAATGGCAAGTCATTTTGCCTTATGTCATGCGTCATTAGCGCATTTCAAATCTTCAAATCTTCAGCGCCACTTCAGCTAACTCCATGCTAACATCAACCAGGAATTTCCAAAAGGGGCTGATCTTCACAAGCACAAGTTGGTCACTTTGAAAAGTCAGGCAGAAAACAGATACGGTTTTCCCAAAAATGTTGCTTTAAATTTGGCTTGGAAAATTACATTTGGTTTGGAATATTGCACGGGCTAAAAAGCCATAAAGTAAAGGGGAGTTTGTTAAATAATGCCTCAGTGATGTTGAAATCCTGTCTTTTGAAAATGACAAACTAAAACGCATGGTATCAGATGTGCAACTGTCCCGCCACACTGTTGAACACACACTGTCGGACATTAACACGGCTATTGAATCACAGTTACACTCCGACCTGGAATGCCAGAAGTCCCACTAAGCAACATGCACAGTAAAAGAAAAACGCTTTTGTAAATTATTATATTTATGATTGTGGACTTGGTTGAACTAAGAGTGTGTGTGTGTGTGTGTATGTGTAAGAGGAAGGGATGGGTGATATTCATGTGTGCCCATGTGTATTATGTGGCTCTTTGCGGTAACACAGTAAAAAATGTGGCTCTTGGTTTTGGACTGGTTGGCCATCGCTGGTATACACAAAAGATCCCAAAGCTGTTTAAATAATATTTTGGCAATAGACAAAAAAATGTTAAGAGAAAATTTAGAAAGGATGCAAACTCTGGAGCTGACATTTAAATTTTATTTTCAAATGTATCCTAATTTGGATTGTTTTGGTTGCTTTTAATGAAGCAGTTTGTGAAAGTAAACCCAAGTTATGTATTTAGCTTGCAAACTGATTCTGACTTCTGTTGTCTTCAAAGAGTCAGGAAGGCACTTCGGAAAAGTTCGACACCAAAGTGTCGGACTTAACTGCTTTTCCCTGCAATCGTTGTGGAAGCAGTATTTCTATTGAAGCCAGCAGTTTTTAAATAGTGAGAAAGAAAGAGTGAGAAAGAGCTTCTACATTATATTTTCTTAACATATTTGGCTTTTTTTTTTTACCAGATGCATTAACAAAAAGCTAAAGATCAATTTTGGTACTTGGAGAATAAAAGAGTTGGCTGACTGTAGTAAATATCAACAGTCTGCTACATTTACTCAGGACTACAGTTTGCATATGATCACCATCACTGCACATCGTAAATCTGCAATAAATAGACATTCGGTGCAACCCAGATGAGGATGGGTTCCATCTTGAATCTGGTTCCTCTCAAGGTTTCTTCCTTATGCCATCTCGGGGAGTTTTTCCTTGCCACAGTCGCCACCGGCTTGCTCATCAGGGACAAACTTACTTATAAAGAACATTTTTTATCACCACATTATCTGTGTAAAGCTGCTTTGAGACAATGTTCATTGTTAAAAGTCCCACACAAATAAAACTGTATTGAATTGGTCTCTTGCAGCTGCTATTCTGTTTTAAGACAGAGCAGTGGAACTGTTTATAGTGAGCTGAATATGATCAGTATTGTAGGACTAAATTAATTCATTACAGCTGTTTGCATTTTTAATTAAGATTTCTGATTTAAGTTTAAATCATAACTAGAAAATAGTCATGCAAGTATTCTGTTTTAATTGACCTCTGAGAAAAGTTTAAGAACACCGAATCATGCTCTTCAAATAAAAGTTTTCCATTAGATGATGCAATTCTGTACAATTTTTCCTTAGATGAAGTGACAAAAAAAGGGGAACATCTCAGTGGAGGCCTGAAGCCATTTTATTTGACAGGGCAGTAAAACAAATGCCTTCACACATCATGTCTTGCTATTTACAACCTGTTTTCTGGATCGGTGACCTGCTCTTGTAGTGTAACTGATTTGAATTCCCAGTGCTTTCTTTGTCTTCCAAATTTTTATATCAGTGAACATTCAAAGGATTTCTGGCAACGCATATTAGGTGCTTAGGGTAAAGGCCCACCCTGACCTAACATTTGTAAAGGATTCATTTGGGTGCACAGTTTTCACTTTTTCATTCACATGAACAAAAAGATCCAAACCTGTTCCAGCATGACAATGCCCCTGTGAACAAATCCAGCTCCTTGAAGATATGCTTTACATGGGTTGAAGTGGATCACCTGCTATAGAGCTCTGAACATAACACTATTGAACGCTTTTGGGATGAATTGGAACGCTAACGGCACCCAGCGGCCTCCTCACCTCACCTACAAGAAAGAAGAATAGAATTTATTTGTCACATATACATTACAGCACAGTGAAATTCGTTTTCCGCATACCCCAGCTTGCTCAGTAGCTGGGGTCAGACCGCAGGGTCAGCCAGGATATGGCGCCCCTGGAGCACAGAGGGTTAAGGCGATAGGTAGCTTGGCGATACCGGGGCTTGAACTTCCGAGCACCTTAACCACTGAGCTACCACTCCCCTCATCATCATTACTTGACTTTACTAACATACTAACGTCCTAGTAGCTGAATGAGTACAAATTTCCACAAAACACTCCAAAATCTAGTGGATCATCTTTCCAAAAAAGTGTAGGTTATCATATTAGCAAATTTGAACTAATTGTAGAATGAAATGTTCAAAAAGCACGTATTAAACTTATGTTCAGGTGTCCACAAACCTTTGTTCATATAGTGTTTTTCTAATGTGTTTTAAAATTCTGATAGTGCTGTATAGTTTTTATATGTTGCCACTGGAAGTATTTCTAACTCAGTAACATTGACATTTAATAGGAGAAAAAAATCCAAACATTAAGTATTGCAGCCAAAACATGCCATTTAACTGTGAGGTTCAGTTAATGAGAATTTCAGAGTGTGTAGCAGTGTAGATGTCCGTATAAACAGTTGACTTGGCATTTGCAGATGATAGCAGTGTCAGCAAAAATAAAAAGTGGTAAGACTTGGAAATTCTGATCAGAAGACTTACTTCAAATCTTAGCATCACTGTTGGGCCCTTGAACAAGGCCCTTAGCTCTTAATAGTTCAGCTGTATAAATGGCATGATTGTAAGTTGCTCTGGATGAGGCAGTCTGCCAAAATGCTGTAGATGCAAAGAAAGCTTAAGCTTTGGATGCTGAACTGTTAGCAAAGTGTACAGATGAGAAGATAATAGAGCTGGACAGATTAAAGGATTAAAGCACTGCTGCATCACACTCTAGGCAGAGATGAAGCAGTGGCTGAATCTTGCTGCTCCACTATAATCATGTCGCAAAATGGCATTGTAGGAAACGTTTCGATACGATGTGAACATGCAATGTTTTAAAAAAAACAAAAAAAACCCTCAGCATTTTATCACATGAAATATTACTCAACTGTTAAATGGATTTTTTTTTTTTTTAAGTTATCTTTAAGTGTATTTAAATAATGTATACTCTGAGGTAATGAAACTGTATTTTTGGATTTGTTGCTAATTATTCTATCTGTACCCCCTTTTTGACCAAGCCCTACAAATACCCCCATATATGGAATCTCACAAAAGAGTACACCCCTCACATTTTCGCAACCAGGGACAATACTAAATAAAAAATAAAATTGGATATTATTTAAGTTACTGTCCTCTGAAACTAACTTGATGTACAGCCATTATTGTCAAAATAGCTGGCAACAAAAGTGAGTAACCCCATATCTATCTATTTTTGTCATGGGGCCAACATTTTGACATTTGTGTGCCTCCAAGTTTGTGGGAAGAACATCTACAGCTGGAGAAGTCAGGTGTCCCAATCCTTTTGGGTATATAGTGTTTTCCACCATACTTTCTAAAGTTTTTTGCTGGTATCAGCACAGTACTCATATCAGATATTAAACTGACATATAGAGTTCCTGTATCATAATACCACAGCTCATAAAAAGAATTTATGATTTCTTTGGCATTTGGTTAGAAGAACATTTTGGGAATTCATGGCCCTTAATTAGGAAAAAAAGAAAGACTGATGTTACCTCTTGAAACAGGTGTTAGATATTCGTCTAGTTACCAGATAAAATGTAAAAAAAAAAAAATACTTGTGCCGAACAGACTGGCTGCTTGCTTGAAATCCATTTATGCTGGATAGTTTTACCTCCAGCTTGGTGAGCAGAGACAACAGCCTTCTGTCATGAAATCTGGGACTTCTGTGATCACATAAAATTAATTGAGCTTTAACTTTGTGTACTACAAATGCTTTATTTATTTATTTATTTATTTATTTTAAACATATTCGTCTTCACTATTTTCTATGTGTCACATTATAAATGGAGAAATCTTTTCAGTTTAATTGATAGATGCACATTGTTCGGTTCCCTTCTGTATCTCAGGGCACATTTTATCTATTTGAAAATGATGCAAGTCCCGAAACTGCATATCTGAGGCAATTGTAATTTTCTGAAAACAATAGCAATCCCCTTTTAGGTGAGAAGAGAAATCTTACCACAGTAGGGGTTTAAGTATTGTGGGATCCAATCGACTTGATGGGGACGAAAATGTGCTGAAAAAGAAAGACAAACTTACAAGGTTCAAAAGAACAGCGTTATAGTTGCTTTACAAATCTGTGGTGGAGCAGGAACTCAGTTTTCAGAGGAAACTCACTGTTCATTGGTCAGTCTTTGTCCCTGTGCTTACTGCGGGTCATGAGCTCTGGGCAGTGAAAGAAAGAATGAGGTCAAAAGTACAGGAGGTGGAAATAAGGTTCTTCCACAGGGTTATGATCATGAGGGTTGCTTGACAGTCTGAGAGAACCATGAATTAGACCTGCTGCACCTCTTACTCAAGTGGGATGGTTTTACAAGGTTGGTTTCCATGGTCAGCTTCTGCTGTATTAGAGGCTCATTCGGGTCCTGTTAGAGAGATTATACTGTAGCTTTCAGATTTCTTGGGCCTGCGTTAGAAACATTGCATTTAACCTTATACTTACTACTGGGTTACAGTTATGCTGTGACATTTAATTCTATGAATTATTGATAGGATATTTTAAATTCGTATGTGACACTCATTACACAACATAAAAATTCAGTATTAATGTCAGCACATTGCTTGTCAGTATTGCGTGTTACATGTCAATATAAGGAACTATGGGTACCTTGGCTTGGTAAATTGTGAATCTAGATATATTCATCTGTATTTATACTATACCATTTCACATACACTTTAAGACCTAATACATTTTAGGACAAATTTATATTGACATGTTAACAATATATTTATTGACATTGAACTGTCTGCTACCATGTTTCGTAAAGTCCTGTCTCTGTTCATGTTAATTCCAGCAGTGCACTTTAACGACACTGACTGAAAATCATGTTGATTGACGTGTTTGAATTATTTGGTTTTTGCAGCAGTGGCCAGCTCATAGTCCATGGTCTATGATTCAGGATTATAAGTTGGAGTAGAGAGGCAAAGCAAGGACAAGGTCCTTTAAGAACAGTGAGTCAGCAGGCTGTGGTAATCAAAACCCTAATCAATGAATTGCAGTTCATCAGACTCTTATAAATAAGAATGCATTAGTGTGGTGGTCTGTTTTTAGCAGGAGCCAGTTTACTTTTTGCAATGACTTCTCTGCCACTGCCCAAAGGGATGGACTACTAATGAATTTTACCTGAGCATGTGCATTTAAAACACACACACACACACACACACACACACACACACACACACACACCCCTAATTCCCTTGCCAAATCTATTTGCCCTTTATATTGGAGATTTTTTATTATTAATGCAATTATAATTATTAACATTTGCAATTGCAGTAAACAACTTTAAATACAATGCCTGCTTGGTTGAATTACATAAAATATTTGATAATATTTTAGAAAAATTAAATATATAGATAGAAAATTAACAAATAAAAATGAGTACATTT
>MU551567.1:1772061-1833067 GCA_024362625.1 Silurus asotus | reverse complement strand
TGTGTGTGTTTGTGTGTGTGTATGTGTGTGTGTGTGTGTGTGTGTGTATATATAAGTTTATTGTTTAGCGGACACTAAACAAATGTGCTGTCTGCTACATAAGAGGGGAAAATACTATAGAAATGAAACTTGGATATATTTTCAAGTATATCAGTAAAGATTTACTGTCCTCTGATAATAACAACATACAGCCATTATTGTGAAAAGAGTTGGCAACAAATGTGAGTACACCCTAAGTGATAACAGCTGTGTCATTTAAACATGCAAAGCCACATGTCCTATTCATCATGTTCATGTTTTTGTTTGTTTTACTGGACCATTCAAATTTGTGTATTTTGTATTAGAGCAGTAACATTTTTTGCTTTGAGTACAATTTTCTCATACTGACCCCTATTGAACACCGCTTTAAAGGTTGCAAAAGTTAAAGGTTTGCTTGCCAGTGCTCAGATCAAACGCCGCACACTGCATCAAGGCATGGGCATCGTCCCAGAAGAATGCTTCTTCTGAAGCTGGCTCACAAGAAAGTCCGCAAATGGTTTGTTGAAGGCAACCTGTCTAAGAGTATAAGCTACTGGAACCATGTCCTTTGGGCTGATGAGACTAAGATACACTTGTTTGGCTTAGATAGTGTCCAGCATGTGTGGTGACACCCTGGTGAGGAGGACCAAGAAAATTCTGTTTTGCCTACAATCTAGCATGGTGGTGGTAGCATCATGGTCTGGGGCTGCATGAGAACTGTTGGTACTGGAGAGTTACGGTTAATTGAGGGAAACATGGATTCCAACCTGTGCTGTGACATTCTGCAGCAGACCACGATGCCCTCCGTTCAGAAACTAGGCCGAACGGCAGTTTTCCAAAATAATACATAAAGTATTTCTTCAGACCTGAATCCTATTGAACACCTGTGGGGCATCCTCAACTGGAAGGTGAAGAAGCGCCAGGTGTTTAACACTCAGCATTTCTGTCATATCATTATAGAGGAGTGGAAGGTGCAACCTGTGGTGAATTCCATACCCAAGAGGATTAAGGCAGTGATACTTAGAGATGCACACAGTTTTGACATGTTCACTTAGGGTGTACTCATTTCTGTTGCCAGTTGTTTTGACAATAATGACTGCATGTAGAGTTATTTTTAGAGGACATTAAATCTATACTGCTATACAAGCTGCACATTGACTACTCTAAAATATATCCAATTTGTATTTCTATAGTATTTTCCTTTGAGACATATAATAAAGTGGTTGATGAAATGTGAGGGGTGCATTCACTTTTGTGAGATACTGTATGTATATGTGTGTGCATGTATATATATAGTGTGTGTATAATATAAATACAAGCATACAATAAAATGTTCTATGGTTTTTATATTTATTTAAAGATGCAACATTTGACATACTGTCATTTTGACCTGGTGCCGAATTAAATATTGTCACACACATTTCAGATCTAGGGCTTCGATAAATGTAAATGATTTTGGGGACAACCATATTTTTAAGTTGCTTGATTTCTTCTTTTCCTTCTATCTTGTTACCTTCTTTATTTACTTTTTTTTCTTCTTGCCACTCTGACCATTCCAAATTGCCCCACCACATTCTTTCCTCTTACACAAAAACCTTTTCTTGATAAAGCAGACTAAAAAGCAATACAGCAACACTCATCTCTCTTGTGTTTCTTTTTCCTTTCCTTCATGTGTCATTTTGTGCTTTCTTTCTTTCTCTCAATCTCGTCTTGTTCTAGCAGAAAGGCAGAGTGATGATGAGAGGGAGGAGGGTGGAAGGTTTAAAGTCCTCACTGCTGATAGATATATATGTGGATATTTATGAGCATGTCTGAAAGCACGCATAAAAGACGTATGTGTTGGTAGACATTTATATGAGCGGCGTGAAATATGCGATTGTGTGTGCATGCGTGAGTGCCGGACATAACAGACCTCCCTCACAGACCGACCACAGTATGTGAGGACTCATGACTGTGAGTCTTACATGGTTGTGTGCAACCCTGGAGCCCCTCAGGGAACGATTCTGGCCCCGTTCCTCTTTACTGTCTACACTGCAGACTTCATGTTCAGCTCAGCAACCTGTCACCTGCAGAAGTTCTCTGATGACTCTGCCATCGTCGGTCTGATCACAGATGATGATGACAGGGAGTACAGAGGACTGATCCAGAACTTTGTGGACTGGTGCCAACAGAGTTGCCTACAGATAAATGTGTAGTAAATCATGGAACTGGTAGTGGATTTCTTAAGGATAAAAAACATTTATTATTACCAGTGAACATACAGGGAAAGGATCGTAACTAAACTATTATCAATGCTGGAGAACAACCCTCACTCTCTGTATGGAACAGTTTCATCGTTGAGCAGCTCCTTCAGTGACAGACTTTTAAATCCCAAGTGTCTGAAGGAGCGATACAGACTGTCTTTTCTCCCTGCTGCTATTAGACTTTACAATCAGAGCTGCTCGCAGTGAACCAGTCACCATCAAGCACACATTCAGTACTGTTTAACTGTGCAATAATAACAAAAAGTTTTTCCAAACAACACAAGTGCAATAACAATAATTTAAAACCGTGCAATATTACCTTTGTGCAATATGTCCGATAGCATAACTACTTACACGTGGTCTCTTTTTTTTCTTCTTTTTATACATTGTGTTGTGTATATATAGTATTATGTCTCTATTTTTTTTTTTGATATTTGCATATTTTCCCCACTGTGGGTAGTGCAAGCTTGAAATAAGATATACCTTATATAAGCATATAAACATATATATATATATCATTTAGCTTTTTTCTTATCATCGAAAATAAATTCATGACAGGAAAAACATATGCTGCACTGTTTGACAAAAAAGGTATAAAAAATTATGGTATTAAAAAACATGGTACCTTGAACAAGATTGAATTTCTCTTGTACCATAGCAGTTCAACAACAAACAAAACACTACACTCAATTTATAGCTGATATCTAATGTTGTGAAATTTCCTCATATTACTCATATCACCTAGAAACAGTTGTTCCCTCGCAAGCCTCTCTTGTTTCTTTCATGGTAACAAGACAAAAAAAGCTTCAGAAAAGCTGTGAAAATCCCTCCTCAGTTGAGTGATGTTCAGTTGGATTTTTTATTTTTTTTTTTCGTATGAGCCATTATCCATTTTACCTTGTTAAATAACAGGTTTATTAATTTATTAGTGTGTCTTTAAGGGACCAGTAAGGTAATAGTAAAAGTATTATTTTTCTGTAGAACTGTGTATAAGTTATAAAACATTTTTTCTGTAAAAAGTCAATTAATATTATACTTTTGGACATTGATCTGTGGTCTGTTTGTCAGATCAAATAACAGGATATTTAAACGCTTATTGATGCAGATCTTATTCAGGCAAGTCGATACGAGTTTAAATGCACTCGATCTATGATTCTGGAATTGCCTGATATTTATTTTCTATTGTGTGCACACTTTGAAGAGGACGCTGTGGCAATGTATGCAGATGAATATAATGAAAGAAAATGCGTGCGTCTAATGAATGAAACTTGAGTGTTTGATACAGTTTTTAGACACTGGAAGAGTAAAAATTTAATATATATATATATATATATAATTTATTTGTATGATACAGCTGCAAATAGGTATTTGAACACCCGAGAAAGTCATTGTTAATATTTGGTACAGTAGCCTTTGTTTGCAATTACAGAGGTCAAACGTTTCTTGTAGTTTTTCACCAGGTTTGCACACACTGCAGGAGGGATTTTGGCCCACTCCTCCACACAGATCTTCTCTAGATCAGTCATGTTTCTGGCCTGTCACTGAGAAACATTGAGTTTCAGCTACCGCTTATCTATTGGGTTTAGGTCTGGAGACTGGCTAGGCCACGCCAGAACCTTGATATGCTTCTTACAGAGCCACTCCTTGGTTATCCTGGCTGTGTGCTTCGGGTCATTGTCATGTTGGAAGACCCAGCCTCGACCCATCTTCAATGCTCTCACTGAGAGAAGGAGGTTGTTCCCCCGGTCATCCTCTCTTTAATACAGTGCAGTCGCCCTGTCCCACTGTAGAAAGAACATTTACTTATAATCTTATACTCCAGTACTCATGTTAGTTCTCACTCTCCAGTGTTCTGTATTGTTGAAATATTTATGATCAAACTCTTGATGTCTCCCAAATGAGGATGGGTTCCCCTTTTGAGTCTGGTTCCTCTCAAGGTTTCTTCCTCATAACATCTAGGGGAGTTATTTACTTGCCAAAGTCGCCACGGCTGCTCATCAGGGATAAATGCATACCATTCACCTTGACTGTTGATTTCTGTAAAGCTGCTTTGAGACAATGTCTGTTGTGAAAAGCGCTATACAAATAAACTTGACTTGACTTGTGCAGAAAAACTCCCCCAAAGCATGATGCTACCACCCCCATGCTTCACAGTAGGGATGGTGTTCTTGGGATGGTACTCATCATTCTTCTTCCTACAAACAGGTTTAGTGGAATTATGACCCGAAAGGTCTATTTTGGTCTCATCTGACCAAATGACTTTTTCCCATGACTCCTCTGGATCATCCAAATGGTCATTGGCAAACTTAAGACGTGCCTGGACATGTGCTGGTTTAAGCAGGGGAACCTTCCGTGCCATGCATGATTTCAAACCATGACGTCTTAGTGTATTACCAACAGTAACCTTGAAAACGGTGGTCCCAGCTCTTTTCAGGTCATTGACCAGCTCCTCCTGTGTAGTTCTGAGCTGATTTCTCACCTTCCTTAGGATCATTGAGACCCCACAAGGTGAGATCTTGCATGGAGCCCCATTTTGAGGGAGATTGACAGTCATGTTTAGCTTGGCAAGTTGCTTGGCAATTTCCCCATAGCCCTTTCCAGCCTTGTGGAGGTGTACAATTTTGTCTCTATTGTCTTTGGACCGCTCTTTGGTCTTTGCCATGTTAGTATTTGGATTCTTACTGATTGTATGCGGTGGACAGGTGTCTTTATGCAGCTAACGACCTCAAACAGGTGCATCTAATTTACTATAATAAATGTAGTGGAGGTGGACATTTTAAAGGCAGACTAACAGGTGTGTGAGGGTCAGAATTCTAGCTGATAGACAGGTGTTCAAATACTTATTTGCAGCTGTATCATACAAATAAATAGTTTAAAAATCATATATTGTGATTTTTTAGATTTTGTCTCTCACAGTGGACACCTACGATGACAACTTCAGACCCCTCCATGATTTCTTAGTAGGAGAACTTGCAAAATAGCAGGGTGTTCAAATACTTATTTTTCTCATATATATATATATATATATGTGTGTGTGTGTGTGTGTGTGTGTGTGTGTGTGTATATATGTGTATATGTATGTATGTATGTATGTATATGAAAGAAAAGGATGTATATGCAAAAAAATATTAATGGCAGTAAACAGTGAAACAGTAAACAATAAACAGTAAACAATAGACAATTTAAGGTGGTTTAGATTGTCCATAAAGTGTCCGTGTGCGGAATGGTGTGGTATAAAGTGTCCGTGTGCAGTATGGTCTAGTTTAAAATATAAAGTGCACTGTGCTGTGTGAGTCCAGAGTTTAAAGTGTCTTGGTGCAAAAGGTGAGAAATGTACAGAGAAGAAGTGTGATGATGGAGAGAGTGGGCCAGTTTTTAGATTCTGGGTGTCTCCTGGTTTAAACTCCGAATGGCCTGCGGGAAGAAGCTCCTCCTCATTCTCTCTGTGTTCGCTTTCAGGGAGCGGAAGCGTTTCCCTGACCACAACAGAGAAAAGAGTCTATTATTGGGATGGCTAAGGTCCTTCATAATCTTTCTGTATCTGGTTCGGCACCGAGTGCTGTAGATGTCCTGCAGGTTAGGGAGCTCAGTGTGGATGGTACGTTTAGCTTAACGCACCACCCTCTGGAGGGCTTGCCTGTCCTGCATAGTGCTGTTTCCGAACTAGGAAGTGATGCTACCTGTTAGAAGGCTCTCAATTATGCAGGTGTAGAAAGTCTTTAGCACCTGAGAGGGTAGTTTAAAGTCCCTTAAGCATCTCAGATGGCCTTCTTCACCAGGGTGTTGATGTGACAGGACCAAGACAGGTCCTGTGTGATGTGAACATCAAGGTACCAGAAACTGTCCACTCTTTCCACTGGGGTCCCGCTGATGTTTAGCCATTGGTATGACCGCTCCTGCTTTGTGCTGAAGTCCACGATCAACTCCTTAGTCTTACTGACGTTCAGGAGAAGGTTGTTCTCCTGGCACCATCTCTCCAGGTTTTTAACCTCTATTAGGTAGGCCGTCTCGTCGTTTTTGGAGATCAGGCCCACCACAACGGTGTCGTTAGCAAACTTGATGATTGTGGTGGAATTGGAAGTGGCCACACAGTCATACGTGTACAGTGAGTACAGCAGGGGCTCAGAACACAACCCTGGGGAGCTCCAGTGCTAAAGGGTGAGGGTGGATGATGTGTGTTTTCCCACCCTTACGGCTGCTGTTCGGTCTGTCAGGAAGTTAGAGAACCATTGACACAGTGGCAGGCTGAGTACCAGGACCTCCAACTTAGAGGTGAGTGTGGAGGGAATTATGATGTTAAATGTTGAACTGTAGTCCACAAACAACATCTTTGTATAATTTCCATTTCTGTGGTCCAGGTGGCTCATCGTAGTGTGAAGGAGATGAGCGATGGCATCCTCAGTAGAATGGTTCTGACGATATGCAAACTGTAGTGGGTCCAATGTGTTCGGTAGTGAAGCAGTGATAAAGTCTCATTCAATGCACTAGATCACTACTGAGGTCAGAGCTACAGGGTGGTAGTCATTAAGGCAGGCGGGCTGGGGTTTCTTCGAGACATGAACAATGGTGGACTGTTTGAAACATGAGGGGACAACAGACTGCTCCTGTGAGAGGTTGAATATCTTAGTGAACAACGGTGCTAGCTGGTCAGCGCAGGCTTTCAGAACCCGACCTGTGATGCCACCTGGTCCTGCTGCCTTCCTGGTATTCACCCTCTTGAATGCCCTCCTCACGTCATGCTCCGAGATGGTGAACGTGTTTACCTTAATGGCTCTCTTGGCGTGCGTGCTGGTTGTGCCGCTAGCGCCACTAGCGTGGTTAGCTGCTGCCTCGAAACGAGCGTAAAAGGTATTTATCTCGTCTGCCAGAGAAGTGTCCGCATTCACCATTTTAGAAGATGGTGTTCTATAGTCTGTTATTGTTCTTAGCACCTGCCACATGCTCCTAGAGCCGCCATGTTGAAACTGTGACTCTAATTTCCTCCCGTAGCACCGCTTTGCATCCTTCACTGCTCTGTGAACACTGTAAGATGCAGCCTTGTACTCCTCCATGTCCCCGGTGGCGAGCCCTGTGTTGTAGGCAGTGATACGGGATCTCAGAGCATCGCGGATGGTTTTATCCACCAATGGCTTCTGGTTGGGAAACGTTCTGATAGTGTTTTTTTGGACCGAATTATCCGCTAGTTTCCCAATGAATCCCACAACCGCTTCCGTAAACATGTTGACGTCATCAGAGCTGTGCCTGAACATGTTCCAGTCTGCGTCATCCAAAGCGTTCTGCATAAACAGCCACCGATTGGTCAGTCCAGCGCGCAACCTCCCTTTGAACCGGAGCTTCCTGTTTCAGCCTTTGTTTGTAAACAGGCATGAGGAAGATGGTGGCACGGTCCGATTACCCAAACGGTGGATGTGAGTGTGACTTGTAGCTGTTCTTTAGTGTTGTGTAGCAGTGGTCCAGTGTCCTTTCACCCCTGGTGGGGCAGATGATGTGCTGATGAAGCTTGTTCTCCAGTGACTGGAAGTTGGCTAACAAGATTCTAGGTAAAGGAGCGTGGTGTGTGCGTGCCCTCAGCCTGTTCCCGACGCTGGCTCGTTTCCCTCGCGGATGCCGGTACGGGTCACGTCCTTTGTTTTCCCCTGAGGATCTCGCTCGGCCAGCATGGGTCCGGGTTTAAAAGCGGCGAAAGGTGAGTGCGTTGTACACCAATAGATATGAGTGTCTCTGTCATATCTAATGATGTCTATCTTGTGTAGATGGAACTAAAACTAATTAAATAAAAGTATAAAAAAGAAAAAACGTAGCCGGAGCAGTCGTGATGGCAGCCGACCTCACCGGCGCCATCTTGGACTTTAATCACAGAGAACCACATATTTAGGCGTAGTATGGAATTCGACCCTTATGTGGGCGCAGTTGTCCCCTGTTAAGAAAGTGAGAGAAGGCCAGTTACTCATTGTGAAGCAGTAAAAAGACTGCTCGGTCTAATGGCAGCAGCATCCAATGTGCTTCCACTCTTCCATCTGCACATGAGACCCCTCTAGTGGTGGTTTAGGGCCTGAGGGTTCTCTTAGAGGGGCAGTCCAATCTGTAAGATCAAGGTCATGTGGCAAACTCTACATGCTCTAGATGTGTAGAGAGGTTCCTGTCTCAGTTCCTGGTGGTCACGAAATGCTTACAAAAGACACGTCCCGCATTAGGTGGGGGCGGCCATGAGTCTCTGGGTCTTTGGGGAAGTCCCCTTTGCATATCAAATGCCTAGAGATACTGGCCATGGTCTGTATGGACACCACTTCGGTGGTTTTCTACATCAACCACCAGGGGGTTTGCAATCACTTTTTCTGTACAAGCTGGCATGCCACATAAACTAGGGAGCAGACGCTCTCTTGAGTCAAGCGCTAAAAATGAATACAGCAGGTCAAGAAAGAAGAATGGGACATGATCACAAACATTATCTATGTAACCATTTGTAACTATTTTTCTCTAGGTATATTCTGTCAAGTAGTATATACCTGGGTTATTGGTTTAACTCTTAATAACTTGCTTTACCCACCATAATGCTGGTACATTTCTTCAGCAGTTTTTCTCTTCTGTTCTTCGTCTTTTATCGTCTACCCTTGATTAGAGTCATTTAAAAGCCATGTGAATTACTCTCACTTGCAGGATATCATGCTCACTAATGGATAATTTACAGCTGACTGACAGCAGTTCATAATGAATTGCCCTCACAGAGCCAAGCTCTGATGGAGAACAAAATGGTCGTCATGCAAATAATGCAGTGAGTAATGAGCAATACATTTCTGCTTTTGCCTAACTGCCTTATTGCAGTGTACCTAATTAGAGTGTAATTTGTTAAGATGCAGATTATAACACTCACTGAAGGACTTGTATGTAGGCTATTGGCACACTGTGCAAATTAATGTTCACACCATAGTATTAATTGTTCTTTAGATGGACTTACAATACAATATTTGAATTTTTTTAAGAGTTATTTAAGGATAAAGGACTAATTTTGAACTGAAACACTGATTAGGTTTGTTTATTTTAAATGTGCATTTCTGGTACTGTATACAACAAATCTTATGCTAACACAGCACAAGTTCAAAGGAAAGGAAAATGTATGTAGATAGCATCATTCACACGAAAGGCTATTTATTGTGCTTTATGAATAAAATTATATTAAATCTTTCCTCTGCGAGAAAGAATCTGTGAAGGACCATAAAATGTTTCTTTATCAGAAAGGTTTCCAAACTAGAAGCTAAGGACCAACAACTACACAAAGAACTCAAGATGAGCCTTTTTTGTGTACAGACATCAATAATTGTCAAGTGTAATTAGAAAAGGAGGAAGATAAAACATAGCAGCAAAGCAAACACGACAGTAAATCTCCCCTTAGACACTGCTGTGAAAGGATGTTTTTTTAAGGATGCTGTTGGTGTTGAGGGAGTAAAAGAAGGGAATCTGACAGTTGCCTGGGAATTTGCGTAAATGAACAATGAACTTTGTTATAATGAAAAGCTTCTCGCTCTGAACAACTTGCCTGTCACTTTTTATAATTGGATTAGTAGTATTTAGTCAGTATATATACCTGACCATATGACCATATGTGCTTTTTGAACATCCTATTCCACATTTAGTCCCCATTTGCTGTTATAATAATCTTCACTCTTCTGGGAAAATGTTCCACTAGATTTTGGCGTGTGCTTGTGGAGATTTGTGGTTGTTCGGCTACAAGAGTGTTAGTAAAGTCAGGTACTGATGTAGGTGAGGTGAGGAGGCCTTGTGTACAAACAGCATTCCAGTTAATCCCGAAAGTGTTTAATAGGGTTAATTTCAGAGCTCTATAGCAGACTACGCAAGATCTTCTACTCCAACTCATGTAAATCATATCTTTAGGGAGCTCGTATTATACCCAGGGACGGTGGTATGATGGAACAGGTTTGGGTCTCCTAGTTCAAGTAAAGGGAAAATTTTATTCTACTGAGTGCAAAAACATCCTATACAATTGCATCCCTCTGACATTTCCCAACAGTTTGGGAAAGAACCACATATGGCTAGAAAAGTCAGGCATCCCTAAACTTTTATCCATGTAGTGTACATACAGTATAGTTCAGTAAGTTTCATCGAATATTCTAACAGGAATTATGGAGCAGAGCTCAGTCAGCTAAAATACCATGTCCTTGGAGCAGAGAGGGTTAACGGTCTTGCTTAATGGCCCAACTGTGGCAGCTTGGAGGTTCTGGGACTTAAATTTGGGAGTCTCTGAGCCTTAACCACTGTGCCACCTCTGCCTATTAATATGACTTGTAAGAAGCATCCAAGCAGGAAGTACTTTAACTTTTTTTTTTTATTTACATTTTTTTCTTCCTCAAGCTCCCAGAGTTTGGGTTGCTGTCGATGCGATGTTTCACATGTTTCCTCAGTTTTTGAGGTTTATCCAGTACCTCCAATTTCTTCCCACCTCCCAAAAACATACAGGTAGGTGTATTGGCTACACCAGATTACATGAATAGGCATGCAAATGAAAGGCTGGGGAGATTTTAAAATAACAAGCTACTCCAAGAAATTCTGTTACACCCAAAATCTAGCACCTGTGCATGGGGTTTTATAGAGCTATGCTTTTGAGTAAAGTGTAATTAACAAGCAACATCGATGTAGTTTATTTTCTTTTCAGGTTGCTTTAAGGCAGTGTTCAGCACAAATGATGTCGATTTATATATATATATATATATAAATCAATACCATTCTATTAAATTGCACTCAAATTCCAATTATTAAAGCAGGGTGCTTTTGGAGTCTAAAGGTGTTATGTTCAGTTCATCATCTGAAAAATTAAAGCAATCGGGATCTCAATTTTGTTATATGGGTCTTAGTCCATAATTCACTTTGTCCATAAATCAACTCTTTCTTACCTACAAGTTACAAAGAGACACAATTTTTCCAGTAGAGTTTTTTCCTTTAATACAAAGAAAATGAAGCAATAGGAGTGAAATTCTTAGTTTAAAATTACATGTTGCCAACATGAATACTTTGTCTTGTACGTGACGAATGCAGCTTTAAAAAAATGGCGAGAGTCTTTTATAATGTAAGCAATCATAACCATGTTTCTTTGGCTTTGTTTTAGAGATCTTGGCTCTCATGCTACATTATCGAATGCATCCACTTGTTCAGATTGACAGCAAGAGACAAAAACTGTAGCCACAAAATCCATGAAGGACATCTCCATCTCTCTCTCTCTCTCTCTCTCTCTCTCTCTCTCTCTCTCTCTCTCTCTCTTCCTTCTTCCTATTCCTTACATAAATATTTATAAGTTTTTGTATACAAGCTTCTGACCCTGTCTGATAGGCAGGCTGAGGTATACCAATCGAGGGACGTATAGGGGATTTGTTGAACAGACGAGGCTCTGTTTAAAATACCTGTTGGATGACAAGTTGCCATTAAAGAAAAGGGAAGAGTTTGAAAGTGTTTGACAAGTGGTAAATCTACTCTTCATCTTTTTTTGTAGTGCTAGAAGCCTGAAACCTCTTACCTCTAGTTTGAAGCACTAAAAGGAAAAAAAATGCCTCAGATTCTGAAATGTGGGTGTGAATAAGAACAGGCAGCCACTTTGTTCAAGTGACACAAATTTGGTACTTTGATGGACCTAAAACAGTGCATTATCCATCATTGTGATGGACATGGATAGCCCTTATAGGACATTGCCAAAAGCTGAGTCAGAGTGCTCCGTTTCCCTCAAGGGATGGATTGGTAAGAACCGGGAGAGAGATTAGTGCACTGACTCAGAAAAGAAAAAATGGACAGCGATGTTATTCATCATTCCATCAATATATTATCTGTGGCAGTTTTTCTCTATAGCTTCATGTTGCTTTCTTACTCTGTCTCTCAATGCCTCATTAGGATGGCAAAGATCACATTTACTGACAACTAAAGTGTAGGCCCCATGCTGTTTGTGTGCACCTTATGCTGCACATTCTTGGCCACTTCAATAGGTACATCTTTATCCCTGTCTAATAATGCAATTATTCGAAGAGACAATCATGTGGCAGCAGATTTATGTTCAAATCAAATCAAATGCTATTGTTTTTAATGTTTTAAATGTAATGTTTTATTGCAGATTCTGTAATTTTTATGTATTTTACCATTACATGGTTATTGGTTCTAGATGGTTTGGTTTGGGCATTTCAAATCAGAGATAGGAAGTAATGAATTACAAGTACTTTGGTACTGAACTTAAGTAGATCTTTCTGGTACCAGTACTTTACTTCACTGTTTATTTTTCAGGAAACATTTTACTTTCACTCTAACATTTCAACTCAAATATCTGTATTTTCTATTTCTTACATTTTCAAAACAGGCTCATTACTTTAGTTTTAATCTATTTGGTGACATGATCAATATTTTTCCGTCTCACTGCGTGCCATTTTCAGCTCATCGACCTATTTCTTGTCTTTGCGTGGCTTTTTCAATCTGTCACAAAGCTAGCAGCAAGCACGGCAGAGGGCACCAGGAAGTATGGGGATACGTGGATACATTAATAAGGTAACAACATTGGAAATTCTTTTGTATTAATATATTAATATGATTTGAGGTCCAGTTACCAGTGTGATGCTAAAACAGGTTGTAATAATGGGTACTTTTTACTGAAGCCCAAATTTCTTTACTTTAACTTAAATAAAAAGTGTAGCCAGTTCTTTAACTTTTAACAGAGTCTTTAAAACATGAGTATCGGTAATTCTACTTAAGTGAAAGATGTGTGTACTTTTGCCATCTCTGGGCATTTCATAAACTGCTGATTGTACAACTGTTGAAAAATAAGAGACGGTTGAGAAATGGGGGATACAGCATTCCCAGCTATGGTAGCCTGTAGCCCACTGTAGTTTCTTTCTTTCTTTCTTTCTTTCTTTCTTTCTTTCTTTCTTTCTTTCAGGAATTTTTTTTCACTGTGCTATAATGTATAAGACTAATAAAAGCTTTTCTTTATTGCTTTCTTTCTTTCTTGCTTGCACGTTACAGTTGAAGCACTAAACCTCAACTCAGCACTAACATTCATGCCATAGTCCAAGACATTATGGTTGATGTGAATGCTAACTGAAGCTCTTGACCTGCGTTCTATCTCTTCATTGTGATGCTGAATGTTGAAATACATTTTGTTACCTAATCTGAATCAACAAATATGTGACCTGCTTCTTCTGACCAAGCGTCATCAAATATTCATAGGCATCTGATTTTCATCGTCCCAAGCTGTATTTAAACAACTGACCATTATTATTTAGCCTAAATGTCAATTTGCTTTGGTAAAATGTCATTCTAAAAAATTATTTTTGCTGCCTGGGTTTTGTATGTGTTATAACTATTGTATTAAAACAGTATGCTTTGGTAAAAAGGGCATTATTGTTTTCTAGGAAGCAAGCTTTGGTCCTGGAGCACACCATATATTAGGCCTGCCTTTTCACCCCTAATATCTCCCAATAGGCTAACGTAGTGGGGTTCAAAGGCGATGCCCGTGGTTTGAAGAGACGCTAGCTGGCTATCTCCCCCTGGGTGCAGCATCGTCTCTTAGGGCCCTTGCTTCCTATTCTAGATCTGCGCTCCTTGAACCGGTCGTTACTGAGGCTCAGGTTCAGGATGCTTACTATCAAGCAGGTTATGTCTCAAATCAGGTCCAAGGACTGGTTTGTCACGATATATCTAAGGGATGTTTACTTCCACATATCCATCCTTCCGTTCCAATACCCCGTACAGATACTGGGTCCTTTTGTTTGGCCTTGCACTCTCACCCCGCAAATTCACAAAGTGTATGAATGCAGCTCTGACCCCGCTGAGACTCTGGGGCATCCACATTTTTAATTATATTGACAAATGGTTGATATTAACTCAATTTTAGCTTTTGGAGGTCCGGCATTGAGATTTCCTTCTCGCCTGTATTAAGGAGCTGGGGCTAAGAGTAAACGACAAGAAGATTGTGCTTTCTCCAGTACAGAGAACCACCTTCTTAGGCGTAGTGTGGGATTCGACCATTATGTGGGCACAACTGTCTCTCGCTCAGATTGAGTCTATCGTCACACCAGTCAAGAGAATGAGAGAAGGCCAGTCATTCACAGTGATGCAGTTCCAGAGACTGCTGGGTTTGATGATGGTCTCCTGTACATTAAATCCATTCAGTGGTGGCACAGAGACAAAGAGTTCTCCCGGAAAGGCAACCCACTCCACACCATCAAGGTCTAACGGTAAACCCTTCGGGCCTTAGATGTGCGGAGAGAACCTGCATTCCTGTCGTAAGGCCCCATGCTGGGAGCTTCATATCGCCACGCAACGCTAATGATGGATGCTTCCTTTATGGCAGGGGTTTCAAACTCAAATTCACAGTGGGCCAAAATTTACAACTGGGACGAAGTCGCGGGCCAAACTCAATCTTTATTGAAAAAACAACTGCAATTGAGCATGTTTTCCCTTCTCTCTAGATATGTAATGTTACAAATATATAAAGCTATGTAAAACTACAAAGCTAGCAACAAGCACAGCAGAGGGCAACAGGAAGTATGGGGATACGTGGATACATTAATAAGGTAACAACATTGGAAATTATTTTGTATTAATATATTAATATGATTTGAGGTCCAGTTACCAGTATGATGCTTAAACAGGTAGTAATAATGGCTACTTTTTACTTAAGTACCCAAATTTCTTTACTTTAATTTGAGTGAAAAAGTGTTCTCAGTATTTCAACTTTTAACAGAGTCTTTAAAACATGAGTATCTGTAATTCTACTTAAGTAAAAGATGTGTGTACTTTTGCCATATCTGGGCATTTTATAAACTGCTGATTGTACAACTGTTGATAAATATGAGACGGCTGAGAAATGGGGGATACAGCATTCCCAGCTATGGTAGCTTGTTGCCCACTGTAGTTTGTTTGTTTGTTTGTTTGTTTGTTTGTTTGTTTGTTTGTTTCTTTCTTTCTTTCTTTCTTTCGCGGGCCAAACTCAATATTTATAAAAAAAACAACTGCAATTGAGCATGTTTTCCCTTCTCTCTAGATATGTAATGTTGAACCTTTTCATATGGAAACAAACTTTAGTTTTGCATGAACATTAAATCTGGAACAACCAAAGTTTAATATTATAAACACAAATGAGAAATTAATGAATTAATTAATTAATTTAAAATAAAACACAAATCAGTGGTATTCGTTTCTTATTATGTCCACCTCGCTCTATCTATAGACTTTCGAATTCCTTTATAATGTAAATAATTTTTCACAGGCCAACAACAAAACCAAAAATACTACAAATCTTTCAACCATTAACAGGCCATGCCTTGGAGTAAGAAAAGTGCATAAAGACAACATTCATTCATTGGTTGAAGACAGATTCCTGCATCTCTTCTTAGATGCAAGTGCATCATGTCTGGGGTTAGGCTCTGAGCTGAGGAAATCCTCAGGATAGAGTGAAGATGTTAATCAGTGAGACTCCTGAGTGGTGTTTTGTTCATCTTCATTAAAGAGAACAGTTACACACACAGATGTGTGTTGGTGAACACAGAGAGCGTTTGAGCAGCTTGGGCAAGGAGTTGGAGCAGTGTGTCGGGGAGGAAACATGGAAACTGTGAGACACAGAGTTGTACTTTGACTCAAGCGTGTCTCCACACTGGAGTTCAATTAGCTCCATGTGGAGGTTGGTTGGTGCGCTTTCCACATCAATCACAAACGGATTACTGAGCAGTTCAAATCTGCATTTCTGGGCTTCGAAATCGGTAAATCTTGACGCGCCAACGCGCTAACAAAGCATTCTGGGATTTGTAGTATTTGCGGAGCATTCTGGGATTTATAGTATTAGCGGTGTATGCGCTATATACTGGCGGGCCAGCACTAATACACATTTGATATGATCTTGTGGGCCAAATATAATTACACCTGAGTTTGACACCCCTGCTTTATGGGGTGAGGAGCGGTCAAGGCTGGCCTGCTCTGCCCAAGGTGGGTGGAGTGGGCTCCATCTCACTTGGCACATCAACTGGCTGGAGATGCTAGCGGTGCATCTGGATTTGAAGCACTTTTTTCCACATGGACAACACATTAATGGTCTCCTATATCAACCATCAGTGGGTCTGCGATCTCGTCCTCCTATACAGGCTGAAACAGCAGATCCTCCTGTGGACCGAGGGAAGACTGCTCTCCTTGAGGGCAGCTTACATCCCAGGGTACTTAAAACAGACGATGGTTCGCAAACCTGATGACCCTTCTCAAACAACCTGCTTGGCAGATTCCCCACAGGAAAAACTTCTTTCCCAGGCAGGGGGCACCCTGGTTTACCACTGCTTGGAGCTAAGGAGGATGTGGCTCCTGAGGGGGCACAGTTCTTAGCCACTGGCCTCTATTTCCGGGTAGTGGAGACTATCCTCCAATCCAGAGCTCCCTCTACGAGGAGGTCGTATGACGCTAAATAATGCCTGTTCTCCCTGAGCAAAATCAATTGGACCCAGTAAACTGCCCGGTTGGTTCAGTGTTGGAGTTCCTACAGGAGCAGTTTGCCTCAGGGTTGCCTTTACCCTGAAAGGTTGCGTGTTTACTTGCATGGCTTACTGTACTCTGCTTGCTGAGCAGTCACTGAGCAGGCACCTCTTGGAGACGCATTTCCTGCATGGCACCCGGAGGCTGTGGCCCAGGACGCGACCGAGACCAGTAAAAGCTAAACCGACTGTGTCACTTGCGAGCACTGGAAACATACATCCACAGGACAAAACTGTGGAGAAAGTCGGTGCAACTGTTTGTTGGCTACGATTCCTATAAAAAAGGGCTCTTTTTGTGAAAAAGCAAAGCCTTAGCATCTGGATCGTGGATGCCATCTCATCCCTTCTATGAGTCCTCTGGTCTCCCCACTCCATTTTGGGTCAGAGCTCACTCTACCTGCAGTGTGGCGGCCTCTATGGCCTGGTCGTCTGCAGATCCACTCCAGGACATTTGCAACGCTACCTTAACCTTAGAGCCACTTCTCGCTCCTCCGTCCTGCATTCCAGCTATGCCCATCCACACTAGGCAGGGACTGGTCAGTCTGGCATGATTGTACTTTAGTTTCCAAAGCGTTGTTGACGCAGCTTGAGTAAGGAAATGTCTCTAGGTTACGTATATAACAATGGTTCACTAAGGGAACAAGACACTTTGTTTCCTTGCTACACTCCCTGCATCCCTGCGGCACTTCCTACACTTTTCAGAAGCTAGCGTTGGCTTCACCGCATGCATGTTTTATAGCTTCTTGGTCGTGATGTCACTCTGCCGGTGATGTCGTGCCTCTCTGTTTGGACAGATTGCACACGTGATTTAGAGCGTGGACAATGCAGAATCGTTCCCAAAGCGTTGTTGACAAAGCATCTCATTCCCTTTAGGGAACTAGGGTTACATACGTAACCTAGAGACAAATTTTATAATAGTAAGGTATTAAACTGTTGAGCGCTTTGTATTCTGCTCAAAGAAAAGAATTATTGGTTTTGCACAGTCATGAGCTCTGGTGGAGTAAATCCATGATTTGTATTTTTATATTCATTAATTTTTAAGGTCATCAGTTTGCTTCATCCATTCCAATATCTGTAATTTTAATAAAATGATTTGGACCTAATGTGGTAATCAATGAATGTATTACTTTCGCAGATGGAGCTTGTAAAAAAATCAGTACAAAGCGCAGAAACGAACCCCAATTAATCATGCAGATCTTGCAAACCAAGACGCACTTCCCTAATTATTAACGAGACAAGTTTGTTTGGAAGCAATGAAGGAAGGAGGCTTTAAGGCTTAATAACCAACATCTTTAATTACTCCTCCCAGAGCCTGTTTCTTTATTTACATTTTTTTTTTAATTGACCACAGGCTTATACTACATCGCCTCACTATTACAATCTGGAATCTGTGATTCCTGTGCTGCATTGCAATTTTAACCTTACTGTGTGAGTTTATTGAAAATGTGGTTTTATGAGCTTTTATGAGGAAGGGACTGTCAAGCCCTGAATGCCCAACTTCCTTTCCTCATTCTTTGCTATCAGCTATAGGGAAATGGATTTTCGGCCCTTTCCTAAAACCAATTTAAGCTGTTGTCTGCTCTCTCTCTTTTACTTCCTGTCAGAAAGTACCAATTAAAAAAATGCTGTGTATTTATGAAATGGAGAAACACCCTGCCTAATAAATTTAGCTAAAGGACTTGCGCTAAATACAGAGGCAGCAGAGAAGATTGGATACACTGAACCCTGTCTCTGAATCATGCAGCGCTCTATTAGCATTCACTGTCGTGGTACTGACTTTACTAACCACTGAAGAAATTGTTTCTGCTTTTAGATCCCTGTGTCCAAGAAATATTCGCCCTATAACACATTGTCAAGAATTTTCTATATATCTTCATTATCACCTTATCTCATTGTGCAACCTGTGGCCTTGAGCAAAGGAACTGGCATTATGCTGAAATATATCTGAAAACCATAAACGTAGCCATTTTTCAATGTCTTTAATGCGAAAGTGCAGGCAGCAGTGTTGCTTATTGAAATTCATCGTACAAGGGTGGAGGGCAACAAAATACAAGACTAATTTTTTATGGTACGATTGTTGGGAGCTGTGCCATTTGTAAAAAACCCAGGTTTGAATGAATTCGCATAAAACAAATGTTAACGGTGCTGACGGGCTATTAATACAGCACTGCATTTTGATTTAATGAGGGACTGATGAAATGCCAAGGGAGGTTGATGTGCCGTGAGGGAGGAAGAAAGGTTTGTGTTTAACCGCTGTTGTGTGTGTCATCTCTTGTACATTCTATTTTTCAGCTTTGCACTCTGTCTCTGTCTTTTTTTCCTTTTTTTTTTCTTCTCAGCATGACTATGCACCCAAGTCTCTGTTTAACAAAAAATGTTTTATGACATGACCACTGATCATGATTCTAAATTGATTTAGATTTTTCTTGAGTTAATCAGTGCTTTTCGACATCAATGTGGTTTATAAATTAATAAATACACAATATATTTGAATCAAATTTTATTTGATCACATTATATCACATTCATACAGAGTACAATGTAGTGTAATGCGTATTACAGTTCTGTAGGCAGTTCTGTAGGCATAAATGCCTTGTTGATGCCAGAGGTCAGAGGAGAATGGCCAAACTGGTTCGAGCTGATAGAAAGGCAACAGTAACTCAAATAACCCCTCGTTACAACAGAGGTATGCAGAAGAGCATCAACACGTCAAATCTTTAGGCAGATTGGCTACAGCAGCAGAAGACCACACCGGGTGCCACTCCTGACAGCTAAGAACAAGAAACTGAGGCTACAATTCGCACAGGCTCACCAAAATTGGACAATAGAAGATTGGAAAAAACGTTGCCTGGTCTGATGAGTCTCGATTTCTGCTTGAATCCATCCTGCCTTTTATCAACGGGTCAGGCTGCTGGTGGTGGTGTAATGGTGTGGGGGATATTTTCTTGGCACACTTTGGGCCCATTAGTACCAACCGAGCATCGTGTCAATGCCACAGCCTACCTGAGTATTGTTGCTGACCATGTCCATCCCTTTATGACCACAATGTACCCATCTTCTGATGGCTACTACCAGCAGGATAATGCACCATGTCATAAAGCGCGAATCATCTCAGACTGGTTTCTTGAACATGACAATAAGATCACTGTACTCAAATGGCCTCCACAGTCACCAGATCTCAATCCAATAGAGCACCTTTGGGATGTGGTTTTCTCCATTACTTCCTTTTGAGGTATCTGCTAATTTTCCATTGGAACTCTTTTTCCATGGTCCTTTTTAAAACCTTTTTGGCTAATTTCTTAACTTTCCTTTTTAGGTTCCCAGACTGGATAGCTAGTGTCTTCTTTTACTAACTCTGTTTCCTTCCGCAGGTTTTTGAAACTGGACTTCAGGTACACTTTTCTCTCTGCACTCAACACCTTCTTGCCCAGGTTGCTGAGACTGGATCGCCGGTTGGTAACAATAGTAAAGATATTCCTCCTCCTCTTCCTCTTCTGGAATTGATTCACATCTACCTACCTGTTTTGATCATTTCACTGGCCCCTTTGTTCTTCCTTCCTCAGCAAGGTCAATATCTAATGGTAAAGCTTACAGTGGACAACACATGATCTTTCTATACCTTGTTCTGGTTTCACTTCATAAATTGGTCTCTTTCCTACTACTTGACAGACTACTGTGTGTAGAATCTCCCCAGTGATTTCAAAGCTTCCCAGTTCAACCACTAGGTGTCAAGTTCTTCACTGAAACGGAATCTCCAAGACACAACCTTTCACTTTCCCATCACAGTGCCTCTTGTTTATTTCTGCTATATATTTTACAATCTGTCTGGTGATATTCAATGCTTCCTGCATCTCATGTCTCACATACTCCTTATAATCAATAGTTTCTGTTTCAGGTGCCAAGCTGAACAGTAGATCAACGGGTAATCTCTGGGAACTTCCAAA
Source organism: Silurus asotus (assembly GCA_024362625.1). Lineage (NCBI taxonomy): Eukaryota > Metazoa > Chordata > Actinopteri > Siluriformes > Siluridae > Silurus > Silurus asotus. Next base: position 1,812,362 of record MU551567.1, on the reverse strand, counting down.
CAATAAGTAGAATGGTGAAAATCCTGTAACTTCACATTTTTTGTTGTTATACAAAAAATATGTTTTTTGGGGATTCCATCCAATCTGTCTTCTGATTTTCAGTCAATGTCTTCAACATCTAGAGTCATGTTTAGTTAAAACATTCAACCTCTTCTTCAACTAAGCAACCAGCTGGTTGTCAAACTTACCCCCTGGGTCATGATGGATCCTTTACATGCATCCAGATTTAAGAAGTCCATGGAAACATGCTTGAACGAGTGAGTAGTAACGATATTCTGAAGTGGTGCTCTTGTTTCCTTACTCGGCTTCTTCTGTTTCAGGCAAAAAAATCTCTTGGTGACGTTGTGATCAACATCAATGTGTATTTGTAGACAATGCACATGGTTTTATCAAGACCTTGATAACCCATGTTGTCATGTAGTACTCTCAAAACACACCGATTTTATTTTTCAGGTAGTTGTGACTAGCTGTTTGTTTCTTTCTGCAAAGGATGCCATTATCTCCTAAAAAAAGAATAAATTAGATCATTGTAGTCATTCATGTAAATGCCTAGGGGCTGGGAAAGCCAAATTCTAGCAGTTCAATGAGCATCCAAAGACACAGGTTCAGCTTTTAAGATTATCCCAGTGATCAGCTGGGGGCCTGGAATTGCAATAATCGTAGACATCTAAACTGGTTGTTAAGGCTGAGCTCATCACCGATTGAGAGGACTGATATGAGAGTCGAGTATGCACACTTGGTTCTTGAGAGCCGCAGTAAGTGATGGACTGTGCAGCGTGGACTCGTTGATGTATTCTGCAGAGAGTTTATAGGTCACATCCTCAGTAAAGGGCTGCCATGTATCAGATGTTAGGGACACGCAGAGACTACAGAAAGGTCCTCTGTTTAGATGTTAATTACAAAACCATAAATTTTTTTGTGACCGCCCACTTCAGGGCAAGAAACTACAATTTCCCTTTTTGGCAACTGTCAGTGCCCAAGACCCATAAGCAATAACTCTAATCTTGCACCTTGCTTCTAAATTAGGACTGCCCTGAGACCCTGATTGAAGTCAGTATGAAGTGTGGCTGTAAGAAGTCTGGGAACGCAAACCACATGGTCTTTAAAGGAACGACTGAAAACTGACGTGTCATCTAGGTAAGGAACGCAGATGTTATGTCTTAGCTTGCCAGGACACTCCTCCATGCAACGCGAAAAAGCTGAGAGTGTGTTCATATCCTAATTCACTCATATAACCACTAAGGGGACAGACAGGCTGTTAAGGGTATGTTTTCCTTGGCAATAAAGCCCTGATATGCTTTTCCTTGCTCAAGAAGGAAAAAACAGGAGTTCTCACCCAAGCTATTCGTTATGTCTCGCATGCGTGAAATAGGCTGCCGGTCGGGATACGTTTTTCGGTTCAACTCCCTATAATCAGTACACAGGCTTAAACTACTTTTTTTTTTCTGAACGCATACTACTGGGGATGCATATGATGCATTTGATTTCTGCACTCATCCTTGTGCGATAAGATTAGGCAAATAATCTTTCATCTCTTGGTAGAGAGGTTTAGAGACTGGTTGGTAAGTTTGTGCATTTGGAATAGTGTCTTTTAGTGAAATAGCCAGCTCTCAATTCTCAATGCAACCAATGTTATTTCCAGATTTTGAAAATGAAGCCGCTTTTTCCTTTAACATTTGTTGCACGATTTGCTATTCAGGCTCCAAAAAGCTTTTTTGCAGTTCTCAGCATGCTTGGTGGACATATCTTCATGGATGAGTGGTAATCAACTAAAACTCAACCCCAGCAAAACAGAACTGCTGGTCATCCTAGTTGATTCATCTCCAGGTCAAGATCTTAGAATAACTCATGACCCTCTGTTCTCCCCTTCAGCCACTACTTGCAACCTTGGGGTTACTATGGACAATCAACTGTCCTTCTCCTCATATGTTCCTAATGGTACTCATCCTTGTCGATTTCTTCTCTACAACTTCCTAAGGATTCAACCGTTTCTGTCCACACAGGCTGCCCAGGGGTTTGTTAAGTCTCTGGTCATTTGGAGACTGGACTACTGCAACTTTCTGCTGGCTGGTGATTGTGTTATACATTCTTAGGGACTCAAAGCACTTTTGTACTTTGCTCTAGACAAGGGTGTTTGCTGGATGCCGCTAATGTAAATGTAATGTCACAGGCATGGCTGATATCAGTTTCTACTGTATTAATCCCTACAGGGGTTGAACTGTGCCGATGACTGTCTTGCCTGATAACATTAAGTCATGGTCTGCTGGATTCTGATAATTGTATGTGGAGAAGTATACGGTCACAGGGTCACAATGATTTTGCAGAACTCCAATCCTTTTGTCCACTGTGTGCTAATGTCAGGCTCAAATGTCTTCCTTTGGTCTGTATGACTGCACTCTACATTCCACTTGTACCGATGTATTTTAAGGTTGCAGATCGCTTTTGATGCTGTCGATTTGCAGGCCAGTGACGACAGTTGAAGAAGCATGCTCTGGACTAGAATAGGGTCATACTTAAAGCTGAATTCTGCTTTCTGAGATGCAAACAGGATCTTTTGCTGCATTCAAGACACAGAACGAGGAAACTTTGTGGGGTCTCTTTACTACTTTGTGCCTCAGAGGTAAGCTGTTTGTAGAGTTCAGTTGCACCTCTTTCTTCATAGTGCACTCTCAAAATATGTCTCAGATCAGGCAGTGATAGATTTTGTTTTCCCTCTAAGAAATTTTGCTAAATAAAATTCTGCAAAGCTAACTGTAGAGCGTCAATTTCTTTCAGTTTCTGCTACTGGATTTATAGTCACTCTCTTTGTGGTCTGTGCTATGTGTCCTGAAACACTGTTTCCATTAATCTTCTGAATTTCACAGATTTTGTCTTTTGAACAAAAGAGCTCAGACATGCCAGCATCTTCCAATTCCCCTAATTCCTTTTTCTCTACATGTCTCACAATTACAGAAGCAAGAAATGACCACCTTTTGCTACTGGCATTTTCACACTCGATTCATAGGAAGGTGCAAAGTTCAATACAATTTATACATATACTACAGTATAGCATATACTGCTTCTATCACCACAAGCTTCAAATCCTCTACGTGATTAGTTACTTAGTCTCTTAATGTGTGCAAAATGATAGAAGAAATGTCTTTACCTGGCTGGAAACTTGCAGCGCTCCTGGTGTCAAAAATCAACCTCAATTTGCTTGTATTTTCCTTCCTGGCCCGACGCGGACAGTTCACTTCACTGGTCACCTGGGCAAAGTAGTCGGCCGAATGGCACTGGAAGCGGACTCGCACTGCATCCCAGCGGTGCCTGCAAAATGTAACATCCTCACCACCTAATGAGGGGAGATGTGAATGATTAATAAAACATAGGACACGGAGCAGCTGCTTCACCATGAGAGGCTCTGCATTTTCTGAGCCGTGCGCTCCCCTTTCCAAAGTGAACGGTGAACACTTCCCAAGGGAAAACAATTAAGTAATTAGTGTATCATTCAAAGCTGAGCAGGGAACATTAATCGTCACAGATAGGACACTATACAGTGCATTCGAATAATTTTTTTATTTTTAATTTAATTTTTTTGTTTCTCACATTTATTTATTTATTTATACATTTTTGGAACTACCACACTTTGGCAAATCCTACCTCACAGCCAGCTATCTTATTACATGAGCTACCAAACAAAGAGTTGAACACATTTCCCCTGAGCTTATTGAAATGCTGTTTATGCTGTGTAATGCACTAAAAGTGCCATCTGCCCTCTTCTTTACAGCCGAGCTCACAGACACTCACTGATTGACCATCGTGCCCATTATTGGCATTATTCAAACTTCAAGCTTGCAATCTACTTATGGTTGGAGAAGGCTTCTCTGTTTTTCCTCTCAGAGCCATTATACTTTATTATACCTTTTCTGGAATTATTTCCTTCACAAAACCAAAAAAAGTCAAATCCGTGGTAAAATTGTGAAACACCGGTTTTACATTAATCCCTGCTCTTACATATATTATTTTTCTGACTTCATTGAGAGTCCCTTTTATGAAGCTTGTCACTAATTATAGAGGGCAGTAAATATGACTGCATGCATCAAAAGATTTATTTATTTAATCTAAATTTATTATACGCCCTCTGTGTCTGAGGGCCTTTTATTTTAATTCATACATTTTAAGTAATAGGAGCTGCAAAATAATCTATAGCTTGATTGTAACATTTTTTTAAATAATTTAGATCATTGTAGTCATTCATGTAAATGCCTAGCGGCTGGGAAAGCCAAATTCTAGCAGTTCAAGAAGCATCCAGAGACACAGGCTCAGCTTTCAAGATTATCCCAGTGATCAGCTGGGGGCCTGGAATTGCAATAATCTCAGACATCTAAACTGGTTGTTAAGGTTGAGCTCATCACAGATTGAGGGGACTGATATGAGAGTCGAGTATGCACACTTGGTTCTTGAGAGCGCAGTAAGTGATGGACTGTGCAGCGTGGACTCGTTGATGTATTCTGCAGAGAGTTTATAGGTCACATCCTCAGTAAAGGGCTGCCATGTATCAGATGTTAGGGACACCCAGAGACTACAGAAAGGACCTCTGTTTAGATGTTAATTACAAAACCATTGACTGGTGATGTTACTTAAGGCAGGTTATGATCTGGATTGTAGGTTTTGGCGAAGTTGGCAAATTATAAATTATTATAGACACGTAATCACACTATGAATATTACTGTGTCCTTAATGCACATCCAAGTATGTTTCAGATATTCTACCTATAAGAGCTGAAACCATTTCTTCTTATTAAATACATATGTGATATTAAGGACAGTATTTCTAGAAACAAGCTTTCTATAATATTTAAAGTCAAATAATATTTTAAATTTGAAGTCATAACAGCAAGCCAGGGTTTCTTCGGCAAATTTCACTTTCCCTCCTCAGCAAATAAGTGATGGTGGGCAGTGCCAGCCCACACATACCACTTTCATCTGGAAAGTAAAATAGCTGCATTAAACTCCTCTGAACCTAGCTGCCAGAAAACAGTTACAACTTAACCTTGATGAGAACATACCTCAAGCAGGAAGTGGCCCAGGACTTAAAGGCCAAGACTCCTCAACTGTAACAACCTACAACCATTTGGGTATTTCTTGGGAAAGAGTCCAAATGTTGTGCTCTATTTTTCCTGTCTGTGTCTGTCTGTCTGTCTGTCTGTCTGTCTGTCTGTCTGTCTGTATTCACAGTGCTATATTAGTGCTTTATCTAAAAACAACTGTAACAATCGTAACAAATAGTTGCGTACAAAGTGAGACAGTTGTTGTAAACAATTCCTAATTATCTTTCTTATCTAAATGAATGATATTTAAGAATTGTTCAGCGTATATGGTAAATGCTGAAATTTTTTTAAATATGTCAATTCTTGAATTTGAACATTCTCATTGGGGGTCTCCATACTACTCTGTCCTCTACGTCTGTCTCTTTTAAACCAACTACCTGCATGTCTTCCCTCACCACATCTATAAACCTCCTCCTTGGCCTTCCTCTTTTCCTCCTTCCTGGCTGCTTCATCCTCAGCATTCTACTACCGATATACCCATGTCCCTCCACCGCACATGTCCAAACCATCTCGCCTCCCTCATCTTGTCTCCAAAATGTCCTACATGCCCTTTAATAAACTAATTCTTAAACCCATCCATCCTTGTCACTCCCAACGAAAACCTTAACATCTCCAGCTCCGCCTCGTGTCTTTTATTAAAATCCACTGTCTCTAAGCCGTACAACATCACAGGTCTCACCACAGTCCTATTTACTTTTCCTTTCACTCTCGCAGATACCCTTCTATCACAAATGACTCCTCCCACTCTTCTCCACCCACTCCACCCCTCCATTACTTTGCACTGTTGACCCCAGTTACCTAAACTTCTCTATCTCTTCTCCCTGCAACCGCACCACTCCACTGCCCTCCCTCTCATTCACACACATGTACCCTGTCTTACTCCCACTGATTTTCATTCCCCTTATCTCCAGCATGTACCTTCGCCTCTCCAGGCTCTTCACCTCTTCACCTCTCTGCTCCCTACTCTCACCACAAATCATAATATCATCCACAAATATCATAGTCCAGGGAGACTTCTGTCTGACCTCGTCTGTCAACCTGTCCATCACCACTGCAAACAGGAAAGGGTTCAGAGCTGATTCTTGATGCAGCCCAACATCCACCTTGAACCAGTCTGTTGTACCTACTGCACACATTACTGCTGTCACACTGTCCTTATACATGCCCTGCACCACCCTTACATAATTCTCTGACATTACACCTGACTTCCTCATACAATACCACAACTCCTCTCTCGGCTCCCTGTCGTATGCTTTCTTTAAATCCACAAACACACAATGCAACTCCTTCTAACCTTCTCTATACTCTTCCATCAACTTTTTTTAAGCAAATAATGCATCTGTGGTGCTCTTCTTCGGCATGAAACCATACTGTTGCTCACTGATGGTCACCTCTTCTCTCAGCCTGGCTTCTACGACTCTTTGACATAACTTCATGGTGTGATTGATCAACTTAATTCCCCTGTAGTTACTGCAGGTCTGCAGGTTTCCCTTCTTCTCAAAGATGGGTACCAGCACACTCCTGTTCCATTCCTCAGGCATCCTCTTACCTTCCAGAATCTTGTTAAAAAACCTGGATAAAAACTTCACCGCCATCACTCTTCTTTATGATCTTTATGCTTCTACTGGGATGTCATCTGGACCAACAGACTTTTCACTCTTCATCCTTTTAATCGCTGCACTTACTTTCTTCTTACTAATCCTTTCCACTTCCTGCTTCACCATCTCAACACCATCCAACGTTCTCTCTTTCTCATTTTCCTTGTTTATCGGCTGCTCAAAATACTCCCTCCATCTTTTCAACACTCTCCTTACTAGTGAACACATTTCCATCTTCATCATTTATTGCTCTAAATTGCAGCACATTTTTCCCAGCTTAGTCCCTCTCCCTGGCCAATTGGTATAAATCCTTTTGTCTTTACTTAGTGTCCAACTTTACATACAGCTCCTCATATGCCTGTTCCTTGCCTTTCGCCACATCCCCCACTTGCTGCTGCATCTCCATGTACTCCTGCCTACTTTTCTCATCAATCTGTTGATTCTGTTTTGCCAACCTCTTTCATCTTATGCTCTCCTGCTCTTTCCCATTTCACCACCATGTCTTTGTCTTCCTTTCTATTGTCAGAAGTCAAGCCAAGTACCTTTCTAGCTGTCTCCCTTATCACTTCTGCTGTAGTTGCCCAATCAACCAGTACCTCTTCAGCACCACCGAGCCCCTGTCTGACATCTTCCGTGAACCTCACACTACAGTCTTCCTCTTTTAGTTTCCACCATCTTATTCTTCTTTCAGTCTTCACTCTCCTCCTCTTCTTTTTCACCTCCAAAACCATCCTACAGACCACCATCCGATGCTGTCTAGCTACACAGTCACCAACACCTTACAGTCTCCAATCTGCTTCAGGTTGCATCTCGTACATAGAACATAGTCCACCTGTGTGCACCTTCCTCCACTCTTATACGTCACCGTATGCTCTTCCTTCTTCTTAAAATAAGTGTTCACCACCGCTATTTCCATCCTTTTAGCAAAATCTACCACTGCCCTTCCACAGTCCTCTCCTAAAGGTGATACCTACCACCTACTCATCACCTATGTTCCCTTTACCTACATGCCCTAATCACCAATCGTTCATTCCTAATGTTCTCCTCCATCTCACAACCCACTTGTGGAGCATAAGCACTGATGACATTTATCATCATCCCTTCAACTTCCTGCTTCACGTTCATCACCCTATCAGAAGCTCTCTTCACCTCCACTACACACTTACTGTACTCTTCCTTTAGAATCACCCCTACACCATTTATTTTTCCATCCACACCATGAAAGAACAATTTAAACCCACCTCCAATGTTCCTGGCCTTACCCCCTTTCCACTTGGTCTCCTAAACACAACATATTTACCATTCTCCTCTCCATCATATCAGCTACCTCTCTTCCTTTACCAGTCATAGCACCAACATTTAAAGTACCAACCCAAACCTCTACTTTCCTACACGTCTCCTTTTCCTGCCATCCTTGTAGATGTTTTCCTCCTCTCATTTTCCTCCTTCAGCCAACGGTAGCCCAATTTCCACCAGTACCCTGTTGGCTAACAATACCTGTGGCGGTCATTGGTAACCTGGGTCCCGACCAATACAGTATGAAATTTTGATTCGTGATCCACATATTTGATTTGGCACATGTTTTATGCTGGATGCTCTTCCTAACACAACCCTCCCCTTTTATCCAGGTTTGGGACCAGATAAGAGTGCACTGGCTTTTGCAACCCTAATGAAAGGTTTTTTATCATTGCACTTCATGTAAGATGTTGTAAAATGTAATAGTAAGAAATATTTATAAAAAAAAACAAGGAGGTTGTAACTCAGTGGTTAAAGCATTGGACCTTGGATCAGATGGTCATAAGTTCAAATCTGTGCACTACAAAACTACTGCCGGGTCCTTGTGAATCTTCATTAACCCTGGTGTAACCACTTACAAGTGGTAAGTTTTAAGTCTCTCTAAATAGGTGTGTCTATAATGCCATAACTTTTAACCAACCTAGGACTGTTTATCATGATGCCATATGTGTTTGTCTAACATAACATGGAGTGAGTGTCCAATATCAGTGCTTTGTAATTTAAGATAGTCTTTAGGACAGAGTAGGTTGTGTGATGTGTAAGGGCGCTGGTGGTTTCATGAGCCTGGTAATGGAATGAGAGACTGTTAATAGCTGCAATGTAAGCTGTACTTATATGCTCTTATAATGCTTATATAACTTTATATGCTCCATAACATCAAACTTACATATAAAGGGATAAACAGCTTGCAGTGTTGTCTATTTGTAAATGAAAAATTGCAAGTTGTCCAATCACTGAATGTATGAATCATTCTGACAGGAAAATAATTACCGTATTTATTCGGACCAAAAGATAAGAAATTGTTGTGAAAGGAAGGAGGAAGACAGTAAACAATTACTTTCTTGGTAGGCTACTGTTTAGATACAAGCACCTTGAGTCTGGGTGAAGGGAGAGCTCGCTAACTCCAGTTGCAACAGAAATCATATAAGCACAGACAGGTTTTCAAAACTTATGCTTTTTTATTTTTCTTGGCACCAGCATTACAGGTTAGTCAAAGAAACATACAAATGAGCATCAGAAAATAATAAGGACATAATCCTCGGTCTTGCACACATGCAGTAATACCGGGAATGCGGCGGCAGGCTAGTCCCAAAATGCCGCTCTCCTCTTAAAGGAGCCAAAACATATTTCACCCGTTACACCGTGTAACAGACACTTTGGTTAAAGCCTGTGTAAAGTTAATTCGTTTCAGTGTAGACAAAAACATTATACATAGGCTTATACACAGGTGCGGCTTATTTATGTTTAAAATAAAAATCTTTGTCAAAGTCAGTGGTTGCGGCTTATATATGGGTGCGCTTTATAGCCTGGAAATTACGGTAAGTTTCAACCTAGAGAGAATTATTTTACTTTAATAAAATAGACATATATGCTTTATTCTTACTTACATTGTGATGTCACATGCTCTTATGACCTGGCATCTGTGATCAGCCACTAAAAGCTTCAGCATGACCCTGCTGTATTATCAAAATTTTCTTTGCAGGGAGGAAGTGCTTCCTGTCTTTGTTATTTTCTGTGTGCAAGTTTTCTGAACAACTTACTTAAAAAAAAATAAAAATAAAATATGGCCACTTCATCGAGCTAGAGCTTCTCAAGCTTTTTTTTTTTTTTAAGCAATGACACAAACCTGTGGGGGTTCTTTGCGAGCAAGGCCATGCACCTTGCTTCTTGAAGTCACCAAGTCCACGTGCCTAAATCCAACCACATGTATCTGCTGTCTGGCTTTATTCTAAAGTGTGGCTTCTGCAATTTTCCTGAGTTTTTCCGCAGTAAATTCTGTCATATTTCTCACGAGAAATATCATTCATTTCTTGTAATTTATTTTGCTCTAATCTTACACTGCAAGTTACCATCTGTAAAGGCAGATGGTGCTTCAGAATATGAAAAGAAAATCGCACTCTCCTGCCTGTTGTGCATTATGCTTGCTCTTGTGAGTCTCAGCACATGCTAGAGGGGAATAAAAAAAACGATCAAAATCTTCTTTCAGGTTAACCCTCAGATAGCTTGTGGAACCAAGAACTCTCTTCTCTTTGAGAACTAAGGAATTGTGGATGAACACAGAAACACACGCACACAATTTTTTATGAGCTTATAGACACAAAAACAAATAAGGGAATTGTAATTTGGTTTTATGTTGGATGAGCAGCAGGATTAGTTTTAGACCATGTTCCTGAACAGTTCTTCTGCAGGCTTTGGCTTTCTAATGTTCCTGTTTCTGCAGGAAAAATCCCAGACAAATCCTGTTTTTAATTGAAAAAAGTCTGTAAGTTAATGCAGAATAAAACTTAACAAACGTCTCAAAAATTAGCTTGGTTAGAAAATAATTTCCTAGAAATGTTCATTCATATTTATAAGTAGATTCTAAAGTAGAAGGGAAAATGATTCCAAAATTGATCTAAAAAATATGTGAAAACCTTTACTTTACTGTTGTATTCTTGAAATAATCAATACCTGCTTTTGGAAAGCAAACTTGTGCCAGTATAATATAAAACATTGGTCCTGAATACTAGTAAATATTTGGAAAACAGAATTTTAGGCCTAATACAATAGTTGTGTATTTGGATTATAAAAATATTTGATCTAATCTTTGATAACAAAGCATTTTCTACTTCCTTATTTGTGTCTCAATGTAGAGCAGACCAGAAAACCACGAGGTACATCAGGAGTTGAGCATGTCTAAGACGGTGGTGCCAACTTCAGATTCTATGCCTAGGTGGAGAGGCTGTCTGATATCTTTTGTACTTTTTTCTGGTCACAACATTCAGTTGTGTCAAATCTTTTAGTTTTTCAAACTTTTTTGTTCAAATCTCTCTGTATTTTGTGCATCAGTCTGTAGTGGTAAAACCTTCAAACACTGGAAAGCAAGCTTGTTGGAGCAAGATCTAGCCATTGGATTGACTACAGGTTAATGCCATTATGCAGTAAAAGCTTTTACAAGGTATTGAATATGTTTTTGCTTGAAACAGTCAAACAGAAATCAAATACATTCGTACATTCATTAATGCTTTTTTTTCCCTTTATTGGTCAAATAAACATTTTCAGTAATTTGATATTTAGTGACTACAGATACCAGACTTTCTATCACATACCAGCTATTTAGTATGTGAGACCACATTTCCTTACAGTCAGGAATGTTTTGTGTTTGTCTATGTGCTTATAATGGACTGATTATGTAATGAACAATTGATTCCAAATAGCATGCTAGTTGCTAGTTAACTCTACTTGCCTATGGATTATTGCTGTGATCTGTCTCTACATCCTTTCGCAGTATGTAAAAGTAGATAAATGATATTAATTATCTTTTATAATTAATGGTATTAATTATTTGATTTATAAACCTGGCTTGTCTAGCGGTAGCTATACAATTTATTTTATTATTTTTCCAACACAGCCATAGAATTGGATATGGGTCCACTATGTCTCAAACTGGATTAGTTGTAGAATACAGTTTTAGAGAGAGAGAGAGAGAGAGAGAGAGAGAGAGAGAGAGAGTGTAGGTATATGCATGCGTTATCTGCACTAGTATGTTTGCGCTTTTTGTAAATGTTTATTATATTTCAGGAAAATGTAGCAGGTACATTTATGATTAATAGCCTATTTTATTATGAATGGGATATTTGGGCCTGAAAGGGGAGAATATATATATATATATATATACATACACCATTTTGGTTCTCGTCCAAATTATTCCCCTGAAACTGTCCAGTATTTTGTATAAGTGCTGATTATTGCAAGCGATTTATTTATTTATTTATTTATTTATTTTTAGGAAGGTGATGGTTTTCCTAGTGAATGATGTCCAAGCAGGTTTGCTAATAGACCCAAGACTTTGTCCCTTAGGTTTACAACTGTAGAAAGAGCATTACAACCTGTCTTCATAGTTTTGTGGCTGTAAGTGCACAGGGATTTCGTTCACCACAACACCTGGAATAGAGTCTGAGCTTCCCTAAATGTGACAACAGTTTCTTCACAACTCTGTAAGTGTAAACCAGAACCAGGCTTTTACTTTTTTCTTTTTGAGAAATATAAGCAAATTTCCCCACCTTAATCTCAGACAGGGTGTAGTCTGCAGTATAACAGTTTGTGGATTCCTTCGTATGCATGCAGGTAACAGTATTTCTCCATCTCTGGCTTGGTTGTACAGAATGATTTGAGCAGGATTGATTTTTGATTAATGATCAGGCCAGCATTTCATGAAAAGCACGGAAAACTCGATACATTCAGGTTTTTTTATTGAGCTATACATGTTTTTTTTATATATATCTTTGCTAAAGGGCAACCCTGTGGTGTTTTTCTCAGATTTGTACTTTCTGATTTTGTGCTGCTGAGCAGCAGATCACAAGCCACCATTCAGTATATACGGTTGGAAGTCAATGAGAATTCATAGCTTTTGCTTATCGATACTTAACATTTACAAAAGCTTTATTAAACCTTTACAAGGTATTATTTCGCCAATAGTTGAAGTTTTTGTAAGTGTAAGTTGTGTTTTCTTTAGCTAGTTATGTCTCCCCCTAAAATCTTTGTCTCTCATAATCTTTGTCTTTCATAGTTCTCAAGTTCAACTTATTCCTGGTTGATGATCCACCTCTGAATGTGGCTGGACACAGCTCTCCACTCAAGTTTTGGAATGTCATTTTTATGGCATAGTTTAAAGATATTTATTTGCATATTGAACAACATTTCCTTAGCAATATGCACAATGCATAAGTCAGTGCTTTCTTCTCTCTTCTGGGGCTGTATGTATGGAAGCAGTTCCTTCTGCCTTTAGTTACTTTAGTAAAGCTGCATCAAGATTAATCTTGTTTTTAGATGTTATTAAAAATCAAGCTTTTAATTCTCACTGTATTGGCAGGTGAATGTGCATATTTCTACGAATTAAAACAGATTTAAATGAAAATCTGCAATATATCAAATATCTATTAAAAGTAAAAGACTATTTCAAGCTTGATTTGAAAATACATTTTTTTTAAGTCTCAAAGTTTGCTACTGATGTATTCTTGCTGAAACACACGGTTGATTGACATTTAACTAATGTGTAATATGACATACATAATATGACTAATGTAAAGCATTAATGCTTTCTTTTGCTCAACCTGACTACAGCTCCTCATCCTTGTACATCCTCAAGGATCCTACAAACTAGGACTTTTCTGTAAAACTACATTGTGCCAATTATTATAAGAAGTAATATTTAAAAAAAGACTAGTATTGATTTAAATAAAAAATGTGGTCAGTTCCACATCCTCATGGTTGCTTTTCAACGAATGTGGTTCTTTCAGGGACATGTGGTGCTTGGTTGAAAAGATCTGCTGTACAACATAGACTAATTGCTCAGGTGCTGCCCTCTGAACTACTCTCATAACTTGTAACTCTCTGCCGTCTGGACTAGATTTAAGGAGCTCATCAGAATTAAGTCTAATCTCAAAATCGTTTTTCTTTTAATCCCATGTTCCACTACCAGACCAAAGACAACTTCTATATTCTCTGAATTATCAACTAGATCTTTATAGTGCTGTACTGCAAATGTCTGGGCCACAGTTATGGTGGTTTGACCCCCTTTCTATTTGATGCATATCCCATTGCAATGAAACCCCAGACCTGACCCAGAACATAGTGGAGAGAATATATCACAGTTTGTATCTGTGACCAGGGATAGAGAAGTGACAGAAAAAAGGAATCCATTTAGAATTTTTAATACTTCTCTCTAGGGGTCCAATCTTATTGGGAAAGGGCAGGTGTGGTGCAGGTTTTCATTTCAACTAAATAGCAATCACACCTGATAGTGTGTTGGAAGCCAAGACCAGTTGATTAAACAGGTGGAATCAGGTTTAGCTCCTGCTTAATAGGAATTAAAATCCTGCACCCACATTAGACCTTTCTGAATAAGATATTGTAGCTTCTGTGAAATTTCTGACATGTAGAAGGATTTCAAACTAGCTTTGAGATGCACTACAGAAATTCTAGTAAAATATGGGGGGAATAAAGTGACTCACATATGCAAAAGATCCACAGGTTGTACTATAAATTAATATATGAATGTTAATTTAGATTGGCACAGTGCTGCCTGGTATTTACATCATTTGATAAAGCAAGATAATCATAACAATCTGGACAACGGACACAACTGTCTAAGGTTAATATCGCAGTATTGTACAGTAGTAAATATAGTTATTGAATAGCAACATAGTCATTTCAGCTGGTATACCGTGCCAACCTGTCTAAAAATGTTCTTATATCTTTTGGTGAATTGACATATTCAAATATACACTAAGGTGGCATGGCCGTGTCTTACAGCTCAAAGATTGGATTGATTCTGAGTTTGAAGCTCTGTGAAGCCTTTCACATATTCTTGCCATGTTTGTGTGGGTTTCCTGGTTTCTGGGGACTTTTTTATATATAGAAACCAGAAAGATAACAGAAAAAGAACAAGGATTTGGCACTTGGAATTTTACTTCCTTCTGTGGCTTTTTTTTTTTTTTTTTTTTGTATTATACATTTAAGAGGTACATAAATCACACAAAGCAGCAAACTGGGTCAAAAGAATGTGATACGGCAATAAATTTTATTAAATGATGACGGGAAGTGAAAGTGGAACTGGGAGCACTATAAAAAAGCAAAAGAAAACGGAAGAAAAAAGAAAAACTAAAACAAAAAATTTGTTAAAAAGAATAAAAAAATAAGTAGTAATTTTGTTTTGTTTTGTAAATTATTATATTATTAATACTTGATACTCATAACATTTATGGTTCATCATTAACAAATCTACCAAAAGAGCCACAATATTTATTTATATATTTTATTTCTTTATTGATTTGCTTGCTTGCTTCATCATCTTCATCATCATTACATACAAATTCACCCAGAGATCTACTGCTTTGTTTTTTTAAATGTCAGGTGAGTTTCTGGTCAAGCTGTAAATGTTTATAGTGTATGTGCTGTGCTGCGAATGTGTAACTACATGGCGATGAAATGTTCCTTTAAAGACTCACAACATTTGCTGTATTTCACGGAGGCCCCTTCTATTGATCATTTAATTCTACATCAGCAGATACAATTGAATATATTTTCTATTCGAAATTCCTCCTTCAGCACATCTCCTTTGAGTTATAGAAACAATTAGAGGGTACAAGGCTATGAATAAAATTAGCAGCTTACCACTATGTTTTCCCTTTCCACTCTGACATAAAAATAGCATGAGCACATGGGGTAGATTCTTCTTCTACTTTCACAATAGGTGAAAGAAATAATTTTCTGCCAATGTACAGTAGTCTTTTCAACATTGGAAATGAAGCTAGAGGGAAGCGCTATGGCCTGCTTAATTAGGAATCTCAAACTTTAATCCGATGTGATTTTAATATTTATTGGCCTGCAATGGATTGTCTAAAAAATAATTGTGCAATTCTCCATTTTTTTATTGTCTCATCAAAAATATGTTTTCAAATTAAACCAATTTTAAGTAACAGTAAGTATCTAGTAATTTTTCTGCAGGAAACGGTTAAGTGTTATAAATACTGTTGTTTACTAAATAAGATAAGAAAATATAAGATATACCTTTACAGGAAAATTCTATGCTACAGCAGAAAAGGACAATTTGCAAATATTAAACAGAAACAAAAATATACAGTTAGGTGTATAAATGCAATACAAAAGAAAATAAACTAACAATATAGAAGCTACACTATCAAACTTATTGCACTAGGTAATATTGCCCAGTTAAAAAAAAAAACTCTCTGATTGTACAGTCTTATAGCAGCAGGAAAAAAAAAGACCTTCAGTATCGCTCCTTCAGACACTAAAGGAGCTGCTCAGGGTCGTTCTCCAGCAAAGATGATAGCTTAGCTGCCACCCTCATGTCTCCCACTCCGTGTACAGTGTCTAGGGAAATCCCCAGGACTGAGCATCCTGATTAGCTTGTCCAGTCTCTTCCTGTCCGCAGTAGAGATGCTGATGCACCAGCAGACCACTCTCTATAGAAGATGGCTGAGGCCGCCACAGAGTCAAAAAAGGTCTTCAGTAGTGCTCCCTGCAAAAGAGAGAGTCTACTCTGTCCTTTCTTGTAAATTGCATCTGTGTTGTTTGTTCAGTCCAGTTTGCTGTTCAGATAAACACCCGGTATTTATAAGGGTCTACTCTCTAAATGTTCCGGAATGTTCACTGATGATAGTGTAACATGTTTGTGCCTGCAGAAATCCACCATCCACCAATCCACCGAATCCTAGCATTTATTTGGAGGCAGCTCCGTTGGCACCAGTCCACAAAGTTCTGGATCAGTCCTCTGTACTCCTTATCATCATAAACCGTGATCAGGTCGACGATGGCAGAGTTATCAGAGAACTTGTGCAGGCGACATTTTGCTGAGTTGAACATAAAGTCTGCAGTGTAGGCACTGAAAAGAAACTGAGCCAGGACTCCGGTGTTCCAGACAACCATGTCAGACTCTCAGCCACGAGTCCTCACATACTGTGGTCGGTTTGTGAGGTAATCCAGAATCCATGTAAACAGATGACGGTCCACTCCAGTGTACACCAGCGTTACACCAGCTTATCCCTCAGAAGCACAGGTTGGATGGTGTTTAAAGCACTAGAAAAGTAAAAAAACATGACTATCACTGAGCACCCAGCCGTTTTCAGGTGTGTCAAACATTTGTCAATGAGGCAAAAGGAAAATGAAAGGAATTTTTCAATGCACTCCGACGACTGATTCACTTCATCTCTGAGTTAAATAAATTGTCCGATTTTGCAGTTACGTGATATGGTGTCCTCGAGAAGCTTATGCCTTCTTAACATAATTATATAAATAATAACTACCCACGTTAGTTAACCATGCAGAAGTGAGTTTTTTTCTATATACAGTGGAACCCGGTTATCTCGACCTCGGTTACCTCGACAACCCTATTAAGTCGACGTTTTTGAAGTGGAACCGGCAAATTCTCGAGCACAAGGGGGGGGGGGAAATTTGAAATTTTAACGTCAGTTTTGGTTTTGCTTTTGGATCTTCCGGGGTTTTTTTCGGTCGCGGTATTTTTAAATTTCCCTATTTTTCCATTCACAAACTTTCTCTCTCTCTCTCTCTCTCTCTCTCTCTCTCTCTCTCTCTCTCTCTCTCTTTGTTTTGTGGTTTGTATTGTATACTGGTGAATCTCTGCTGTTAGTAGCTGCACTTATGCCTTTTGTTGTTAACAAACGTATGTACATTTTTATAGCATGCCTTCATCAAACAAATCGTGGCAACGCTGTTGTGTAAAAAACCCCTTCAAAAACACGTGCATGCACATTCTCATTTATTAACGCACATCATGTACATAAAGAAATTTCAAGCATGTTAATACGCCATTTTGATTTTTGTTTATCTCGACCCCTACGACATCGACATAACCGGGCTCCACTGTAAATATTTTTTGGCTCAGTCCAAATTTGCTGTTCTGTTTTGATATGCTATTTTTGTCGATGATTGAAGCTTTTAAATGAATTCATTAATGATACACTACACTTTAAAGCTGTTGTGGAATGTCTATGAGGCAATATACTTCACTTATTAGAACAGCTGTCTCAATTGATCAGTGATGTACAGTAACTGAGACACAGAAGCGCTTCCCTTTCCTAAAGTCTTTCCTGTGTCCCACTGGAGACTCGTTCCATAAATGTTAGAAAACATGGTTTTATTAGCTATAGAGTACATGGATCATCTACCATACAAATCCCTGTGCACTTAGAATAAAATTAAAACCTTATTGTACCCTTATTTGTTACAGCTGAAACTATTGTGTGAGAGGCTGTTCTAGGGAGATTAATGCACATCTGATTTGCTGTTATAGAGAGATTAATGTTCATCTGATTTGCTGTTGTAGGAAGATTAATGTACATCTGATTTAAGGAATGCATCCTGGTAGCCTGCATATAAACCAGAGCTCTATCACAAAGCTATCACAGTGTTATAAAATGTTACATAATCAAGCAATGCACAAATGTAACTGAATGTTTATCCACAGTGCTGTAGATCATTCAGTAGGGCATCATCGTCTGAGAATGTGCAAAGAAAAGATTTAGCAAATTTTTATTACCTCTGTGCTCATGCGAGTTAATGAACAGATATTTGGTTGAGTGCTAGGAGAAAAATGGAGGGAGGGGCATATTTAATGTGGTGTAATGTTTTTCATTGCAGGCTTTTTGCACATTTTTTTGTTTCGAAACAGACCGAAAAAGAATGAACAGAAATATTAAACACAAGGCAAATGAATGAGAATGTCGGCACATTATATCTCACGGTGCCCCATGCTGCCTCTGGTGTTGGGTGAAATTTTAATTCATGACTGTTGCAGAGTTTAAAAAGCAGTGATCACTTTGATATTTGTGGGCTGGGTGCCTGAATATGCCATTGTATTAACAAACTTTGTAATCATCGTAGCAGTGCTCTTTATTATAATGTTAACGCCACTACAGAGTGTTTTACAGTGAATAAAAAGCTGGAAATAAAAGTTGCTACAAAAGTTGCTACATGCTACATTAACCTATCCTGTAGATTTCACTGACTGTTTTGTAAGAGTATTTAGAAGACGGGGTGAAAATGTTAAAGGGTATAGCTTGAAAAAGGGAAACTAGCGATATTATGGGTTAGTTAGGGCTTAACTAACATTAACTGTTAGGCTGTTAACAAAATATGTCACCCTGTTATTATCTTATTGTGGGTTTGAATGCATGTTTTTTTTATTTACATGTCAATCACAGTAACACTCGCCACTCTTTGGCATCTCAGGGTTTCTGCAGGGTCTAAAAAAAACCAGCATTAAAAAACTTCAGAAATGTAATAATCCACGTAAACATCCCGAACCATCTAGAGACGTACCAGTGCCATTTGGATCCCTGCTCATCAGGGATAAATTCACACCATTCACCATCACTGTTGATTTGTGTAAAGCTGCTTTGAGACAATGTCTGTTGTGAACAGCGCTATACAAATAAACTTGACTTGACTTGACTTGACGTAATGTCCATTTAACGGTAATTGTAATTCTCATTGAAATTCTAATGCAGCACTTTTTGTTTTTGTTTTAGTTTCCATAGTGGTGTAGTTCTTTCTTTTGTAAGTCCGAATATAATTCGCTGCATTACAAGTACAAATGAGACCAACACGCAACAGCCAATCAGCTTTTTGTTAATGGCGCAAATCTCTCTTGGATTGTACCACAAACCTAAAATGGATATTATGTTTCATCTATGAGGAAGGGCAAGTCTAGCGATACGTGGTAAAAAAATAAATAAAAGAATTTAGGGTTGGTTGAGGCCAGTTGCTAACAATGTATGTGTTTTGATATCATGATATAGGTTTTAAATGTAATTCTTATTGGTCTTATATAGGGAAAAAAAAGTCTTAAATTTGACTTTGTGAATCCTGCAGAAACCCTCGGTATGTGCACTCATGTATGCGGGAGAAGGTAGATAGCGCTGTCCTCCATGTGTGTAAATGTTCAACTTTTCAAAAGAAGTGGTTTTATGTTTCTCAGAGAAATCATGTGTTAGCCTTCATTCTCTCCTGGTTGATGGTTGTCATGTGATAGGGAGAGCAGGTTAGTAAGTGCGAGCTGGCAAAGCAAAAATATGGAGAACATAGACGAATAAAATCAGTACAAGTAAAAGTTTTCATTGTAGGACTGTCCTTTTGTGTGCACTGAGACTTAAAAGTTCTTTCTAAAACAAGTTTGTGTTGACGTAATTTGCATTGCGTGTGACAAAATTGCAAAAGCGCCTCACCCCTGCAAGATTCCGGACAAAAGTGGTTGCTGTAGAGAAACTGGTTCTCACACACAAATTGCCCAGATTATGCCTTATGGGTAAAAAATTAATGAATGCATCCCCATCATGTTTGTGCATCAGCCTTTAAGGGATTCCTTTTCCCGTAACATTTTGGGGCATAAACTGTGGGGCTAGGATGTAAAACAAGCTGAAGCCCAAGATGAGTGAATTACAACACACACACACAAACACACACACACAAAGGAAACCCAGGCAATGAATTGTTTTTGGGCAGCTAATTATACAAAAATGATGAGGTAAACACATTCAGTAGTATCCTTCAAGGACTTTGATATATTATTGGTAATTACATAGTAGACAGTAAAAGGAATGACAGGATGGGAAAAAAAATCTGGAACAAACGACTGGATAAGCCATGGGCAGCACTAGTTGACCTCTATTTAGCAACCTCTAAGCTAATTCAGTGGGGTGTTGAATTTTCACTTGAGCTGCAATTTGTTGTGGTGCGAATTCATCCTAAGAGACAAGCCAAGATTGCAGCTGGGATCTCAGAGTGTCACACTATTTTTCTTCTTCCTTTTTTCTGTCATTCAATTTCTCTCTCTCTCTCTCTCTCTCTCTCTCTCTCTCTCTCTCTCTCTCTCGCTCTATGTTCTCAGTGTAAATCCCTGATTCTTTCCATCTTCTATTTCTTGTTGACTTTCATGCTTAGTGTATTTTATAATTAAATATTCATATCAACATACATTCATGAATATTGCCAACTTATTGCTGCACAATAATCCTAGTTGTAATTATCCCTTTAATCACTGCAAATTGGCTTGAATTTAACAGTATGTCTTCCATCCTCATTATTTCTCAGCATAGAGAAACATGGCACTTGATCCAGAATGTCTTGCAGGCTTTCACCCTGTGCACGCGGCTTAACGTAGACCAGAGGGTTTATACGAGGTCATAAAACCATAACACGTGCATAAGACTCGATCATAAATTGTCGTATAAACATTTCTGTATTTTGAAGAATAAGATGAATAAGCAGAAGCTGAATGCTAAGCTTACATCTTGCTTTTTATAATATTTCCGTGTTAAATGTTGTTTGGAAACAACATTTTATCCGAATGATAGTATTAATGAACTATTATATTTACGCATGTAATGTTGACTGAGGAAAAATATATTAGATATGACCTGATCATGTGGTTTTTATGTTTGTAAATGTCACTAATGATTTCTTCTTCTCTTTTATTAGTGCTTTCAGCTCATATGATGTCTTTCACCTATGTTTAATTTATATAAAGTATATCAATTAAGGTCTAGAGGTGTATGTGAGATGCTTGGTGCCTTGTGTAAGCTTTCAGTATTCTGTTATTCAAGTATATGATACTTTCTTTATGCTTTATTTATTTATATCTGAATGATGAAAACTGCATACAACAATATCACTTTACTGCATACAGTTTCTACTCTGTTGTTGGGTCATTATACAAATGTCTTTAGTTTGACACCTCAAAAATATATCAGCATGAAGTTGATCATTCTTCAAGATGTCGCCATTTTCCCAGTAATGTGCCGTTTTCTTTTACTTTGATTAATTTCCTGGGAAGTGCACTCAGTCAAAGGCTTGTTTATTTACCAATAACAGCTTCCCAAATGCCAAAGTACATCATTCTTATATAAAAGTGAGAAACTCATGTAAAGCCCCATCATGTTAATAGAAATTGCTATTTTTGAAGTGCACACTCATAAACTCAGTCTGCCTATGAATGGATATAAATGGATATAAAAAGTTTAGATTTTTATTTTATTATTATTTTCCCACCTTTTTATCCAGTCTTCATTTGTAGGGACATTGTGAAAATATTTGTTTCGTTCATGCGTACTAGAAAGATGCATGCTTTTGAAGACGCTGCTGTTACTACCTCTTGGTACGCAACTGACAAAGTCATTCTAGAGTCGTTTGACGTAACAGTTTCTGAATCGAATCAAGTTGCTTTATCGTCATGTGTGGCAGAGCACAATGAATTTTCTACCTACATGCCGCTCCTCAGGTCTACAGGGCATGCAGTCAGCTCAGACCTATTCACAACTACTGATTGAATGAAATGCCTTTGCTGATTAAATTGACTGCCAGAACACAATGTTTTTTGCATTTGAGTGAACTGAGCTATTTTTCCGAAACACTTTGTCTGAACAGGATATTGTTTGTGAGCATGAAGGGGTTAAAAAAATATTCATAGACATGAAAATTGGGCCTCACACAGGTTTCTATGGTCAACATAACGACCCGGAAAGCAAAATGCATGCCGCTTTCGCTGAAGTGCCAATGTGCAAAGGTTTTTGACATGGTTTTAAGGTTTTTTTTTATGTGTGCCAAAGAAAGTTTGCTTATTTGCCTCACCAAGAGGGAGTCGGCATACTGGCTGCCAAAATGAATTAATATTGTGCTGTGATTTCAAAGGAAAAGCGTTGATAGACACCGTTGAATTGTTGTATACGCATCCACACACATACAAAAAAAATAAGAAAATGTCAAGTAGGAAGAAGAAAGGAAAATGTGTCTGGGAGACAATATGAGCAGTGATTTATAGTTTGACATTGTCCCCTCTCTCTAGTGCAGTAAGGATTTACAATATTGTATTCATTTGTGTATAACTCTGACCCGCAGTGCTTTACTTATAGCTATTTGGATAATATATGCTAATAGATATATGGTAATATTGTTACACATTGCATTTGCTATTACCGAATACAGACACTCAGAGTAAGAGGTAGTTTAAGTGAATCTTAATGGGTTGTCTCATGTCAACTCAGTCTAGGATTTTACCTGGATAATGATTTTACATTGCTTTGTATTATCATTATTGGACTGTAATTATTCAATAAAATTGGTACCTCTGAGGTACCAAAACTGCATTCCAGTCAGTCTGAACATCATAATAGATAGCTCTGTTTGTCAGGACAATGCAGATTACTTTAGAGAGAAAGACCTTTGCATTATTAGAAGGGATACAGATAAAGTCGTGGCCAAAAAACACAATCATAAAATGGCAATGAAGCATGGAAAGCCTTCAATAATGCCTTGCCTTTGTATTGCTAGTACAGCTCTACTTTAAGATTTCATATCAGCTTGTGTAGTGCTGTAACACTATTTAACAGTGAATTAAAAAATGAGCTCTATCAACAGCAATTGAAGTTTTACTTACTTGGATAATTGCATCAGAGATAGGATGGATAAGAGCAAAATGAAAATGACGTTCACTCATTTTTATCTCCAGCCACCATTTTTTTAAAGCTTTCTAATAGAAAAACCACCATCCTCTTACATGAATGTGTGCTTGGGCTTTTTCGTCCTCCATTTCAGTATTCATGCGGTGCACTAACGTGCACATAAAATGGGTGAAAAATTGGAAGGAACCATTTTATCTCTAGAAAAGGTCATTTAATTATAATGTATGTTCTCAGACAGATTGTGTACTCTGGATCTCAAGGTGTTGCCAGGGGTGTTTCCCAATATGCTTTCTTTTATGAATTCATGTGCTCTTGTTTCCTCAACCGACTTTTTTTTTTTGCCCAAGATACGGCGCAGAACTAAAGAGATGAACAAAGTGCAAATATACAATCTAGTGTTCTTAAAGACCTGTTTACTTGTGCTTTGCTTAATGTCCTCAACAAAGTGGGACGCAACACTGAAAGGTGGTGGATTGTGATTTTGGACCTGCAGACTATATTATAGGTCTCCATTAACTTGTGCATCTAATCTGGTGATGTTTTCTAAAGTCTTCTTTTTGTGTTGAATTGTCTTATTTTCCTCCATTTAGAACGGTCCTTGATGATTAGGATTACAATAATAATAATAATAATAATAATATTATTAATTGCACTCGATTGACTTTGCCTATTTGAAATAAATGTCTAACATTTAATAAATAATTGAACACCCTGCTATTTTGCAAGTTTTCCCACTTAGAAATCATGGAGGGGTCTGAAATTGTCATCGTAGGTGCAAGTCCACTGTGAGAGACATAATCTAAAAAAAATAAATCCAGAAATCACAATATATGATTTTTTTAACTATTTTTTTGTACAGCTGATACAGCTGCAAATAAGTATTTAAACACCTGAGAAAGTCAATGTTAATATTTAGTACAGTAGACTTAGTTTGCAATTACAGAGGTCAAACGCTTCCTGTAGTTTTTCACCAGGTTTGCACAGGAGGGATTTTGGCCCACTCCTCCACACAGATCTTCTCTAGATCAGTCAGGTTTCTGGCCTGTTTGAGCTCCCTCAAAAGATTCTCTATTGGGTTTAGGTCTGGAGACTGGCAAGGCCACGCCAAAACCTTGATATGCTTCTTACAGAGCCACTCCTTGCTTATCCTGGCTGTGTGCTTCAAGGCATTGTCATGTTGGAAGACCCAGCCTCGACCCATCTTCAATGCTCTAACTGATACAATACATGGCCCCGGTCATCCTCTCCTTAATACAGTGCATTCACCCTGTTCCATGTTCAGAAAAACACCCCCAAAGCATGATGCTACCACCCCATGCTTCACAGTAGGGATGGTGTTCTTGGGATGGTACTCATCATTCTTCTTCCTCCAAACACGTTTGGTGGAATTATGACCCAAAAGTTCTATTTTGGTCTCATCTGACCAGATGACTTTCTCACATGACTCCTCTGGATTATCCAAATGGTCATTGGCAAACTTAAGACGTGCCTGGACATGTGCTGGTTTAAGCAGGGGAACCTTCCGTGCCATGCATGATTTCAAACCATGACGTCTCAGTGTATTACCAACATTAACCTTGGAAACGGTGGTCCCAGCTCTTTTCAGGTCATTGACCAGCTCTTCCCGTGTAGTTCTGGGCTGATTTCTTACCTTCCTTAGGATCATTGAGACCCCACGAGGTGAGATCTTGCATGAAACCCCAGTCCGAGGGAGATTGACAGTCATGTTTAGCTTCTTCCATTTTCTAATGATTGCTCCAACAGTGGATCTTTTTTCACCAAGCTGCTTGGCAATTTTCCCGTAGCCCTTTTCCAGCCTTGTGGAGGTGTACAATTTTGTCTCTAGTGTCTTTGGACAGCTCTTTGGTCTTGGCCATGTTAGTAGTTGGATTCTTACTGATTGTATGGGGTGGACAGGTGTCTTTATCAAATCAAATCAAATACAATTTTATTCATCACATACACATACATACAGGTAACGACATGCAGTGAAATGCTTTATACGACGGTCCGGCAAGAGGGGAATAGGGTGGGGGGAAAGAAAAAAAACCCAGATAAATAAAGTATAAAAACTATATAAAATAGAATATAAGGTATAAGGATATATAAAAATAGATATGTAAACAAAGAGAGAAAAATGTATATACAGAGAAAATCATTATGGCAGTGGACGGTGAAATAGTAAACAGTGTGTACCAAAGTATAAACAATAGACAATTTTAGTGATGGGTTGTCCATAAAGTGTCCGTGTGCAGTATGGTGCGGTGTAAGGGTCCGTAAGTGTCCGTGTGCGGTATAGAGTGTCCATAAAGTGTCCGTGTGCAGAATAGTGTGGTATAAAATAAATAATATAAAGTGCACTTTGCTGTGCAAGTCCAGAGTTAAAAGTGACGTGGTGCAAAAGGTGAGGTATGTACAGAGAAGAAGTGTGATGATGGAGAGAGTGGACCAGCTTTTAGATCCCTGGTGTTTCCTGGTTTAAACACCGAATGGCCTGCGGGAAGAAGCTCCTCCCCATTCTCTCTGTGTTCGCTTTCAATGAGCGGAAGCGTTTCCCTGAATGCGAAAAAGAGAAGAGTCCGTTGTAGGGATGGCTGAGGTCCTTCACAATCTTTCTGGCTCTGGTCCTGCACCGCGAGCTGTAGATGTCCTGCAGGTCAGACGAGCCCTCTGGAGGGCTCGTCTGTCCTGCATGGTGCTGTTCCCGAACCAGGAAGTGATGCTACCTGTCAGAACGCTCTCAATGGTGCAGGTGTAGAAAGTCTTTAGCACCTGAGAGGGTAGTTTAAAGTCCCTTAAGCATCTCAGATGGCCTTCTTCATCAGGGTGTTGATGTGACAGGACCAAGACAGGTCCTGTGTGATGTGAACATCAAGGTACCGGAAACTGTCCACTCTTTCCACTGGAGTCCAGCAGATGTTTAGCGGTTGGTATGACCGCTCCCGCTTCAATCTAACGATCAACTCCTTAGTTTTGCTGACGTTCAGGAGAAGGTTGTTCTCCTGGTACCAGCTCTCCAGGTTTTTAACCTCCTGTAGGTAGGCCGTCTCATTGTCGTTGTTGATCAGGCCCACCACAACAGTGTCGTCAGCAAACTTGATGATAGTGGTGGAGTTGGATGTGGCCACACAGTCATATGTGTACAGTGAGTACAGCAGGGGGCTCAGAACACAACCCTGGGGAGCTCCAGTGCTTAGGGTGAGGGTGGATGAGGTGTGTTTTTCCACCCGTACGGCTTGTGATCTGTCTGTCAGGAAGTTAGAGATCCATTGACACAGCAGCTGGCTGAGGCCCAGGACCTCTAACTTAGAGATGAGTGTGGAGGGAATTATGGTGTTGAATGCTGAACTGTAGTCTACGAACAACATCTTTGCATAATTCCCGTTTCTTTGGTCCAGGTTGCTCATCGTGGTGTGGAGGAGATGAGCAATGGCGTCCTCTCCTCCACACCACGATGAGCCACCTGGACCAAAGAATGCAGCCAAAGACCTCAAACAGGGGCATCTATTTAGGATAATAAATGTAGTGGAGGTGGACATTTTAAAGGCATACTAACAGGTCTTTGAGGGTCATTATTTGGTTTGATTTATGTGGCATAATTCGTGTTTCTTGTCTGTTTACAATTTATTATGAAATTTATCTTGGCTTTATTCTGTTAAAGCTCTACTGCCTTTTCACTATACATCATGCTGCATGTCACTCAAGAGCCAACCTAAAATGTACTTCAGAAAACTCGCTGATCTCCAGCATACCTGCTTCCTGTTTTTTTTCTCTGTCAACCAGATTACATTTTATCCAGAAATCAAGGTCAGACAACAAAGCAGTTGTTCTAGAAAGGGGAAAAACTAAGCTAAGAAAATAATTTCAACAAAATAGAAATCCAGAACTGGCAAATACACTGGATCACACAACCAAATAGATTTCTTCAAAAGTAGACTTGAGCCATGTTTACACTGTCCCATGAAAAGACCATTTACTTCAAATAAGAGCTGGTCACACAAGTAACAGTGACTGTTGGGAAATAAGTGACTATGTATACAGGAGTATGATTTGGTTGAGCAGCTTTAAATGGCGGTGAAAACAGTGGGGTGCATTTGATCTCCTGATTTATTTATAAAACTGAAATGCTAGTTGGGTCACCTATTGATACGTTACTGTGGTAACCAGTAGTAGGAAGTCGACTGGTGAATTACAGCATGAGATTAAGACTTCACAAAGTGTGAATATATTTCTCGGTTGTTTATAATGCATGTGTAATTAGATGTGCATGCCAAATGTCATAGATATATAC
The DNA here is from genome assembly GCA_024362625.1 of Silurus asotus. NCBI lineage: Eukaryota > Metazoa > Chordata > Actinopteri > Siluriformes > Siluridae > Silurus > Silurus asotus. The sequence goes on along the minus strand of MU551567.1, from coordinate 1,784,891 downwards.
GTTAGTTATTGTCCCTGATGGGAAATAGTTGTGATACGTATGGTTGCAAAGTGAAGGACATTTTCCGGAAACTTTCCATGGGAACGTCATCTGGGGTATTTTCTAAATATTTCAAGTTGGAAACTTTAATTAATAGGAATTAATTAGAAATTTTGGGAAAATTTATTTAAACTGCATTATATACAAACACAAATATAAACATTTTGTTTGGTCATAAGCTGACACATGGAAACAAATACAGATGACACAAAAGATATTTTTACTTAGATATAATTAGTATCATATAGTATTTAATATGTATAATTTTTATCATAATAGCTTACACACAGCACAAAGAATTCTTAAACAAATTTTGGTTTAACAAATACTCACCAAGATGAACATTTTTGACATTAGTTTGTGTGCAGCATTTAAGAAATGTTCTGTGTTATGGAGGAATGCGCAGTGCATGAAGGGGGCGTGGCCTCAGTGGCCCTGCAGTAGGTGTGCTGTGTGCATGTGATTGATAAATGTGCAGGGTTATAATTCAACTGAAATTTCATTAAATCTGGTTGTTTTAATCAAGATTATCGTGCAAGAGTTTTTTCCCCAACTACATTTCAGTTCTCTGTTATAGGCTAACCTGCAGATTGATAAAGTCCCAGTTTATTTCTATTAATTCCCATTAATGCCCATGTAGTCTGATATATTCCCAGGTCTTTAAAATTCCTCGAATTATGCAACCCTATTTCCTCACACTTTACTTAACTTTGTGGTGTGGGGCTGGATGTGATCACTTTTCTAAGCAGTTTATTTCCATTGCAAGGCTTTTCATGATCGTGATTCTGTGCATTAGTTATAATTGTTTTTTACTTTTTTTTTCACTTTTTTTGCTTTGTTTAGTCACTAACATATCCGTACACTAGCCACAGCATGCATGAAAAAGGTTATTGTCAAACAAAACACCGTTCTGTTCCTCTTCTCAATCCTATTGCACTAGCTCGGCTGCCTGCTCCTCAGCCCTCAGGCAGCACATGCCTTTCATCACTGCTCCTGATGGCAACGTTTCCTGCTACGTTTCTTTTACTGTTAATTAGGTTTGCAATTTGCAGTTGAATTTGTGAATTCATTGAAAAATAGTGCCTTGTTCACATTTTCCCCTTACAGTTGGCAGATCACAAGCAGCACAAAAGATTTGCACAGACGCTATTTACATATTAAATTTTTTACATTGGCTTTATTATAGTAATAAAAACACAGTTGTAGTTAAGCAGCCATATCGGTCTCCGCTTATTTATTTCTATTGAATAAAAGTGCGGCATGTAAAAGATTTAGTCTCTAGGTAACGACAGTAACCCTAGTTCCCCGAGGGAACAAGACGTTGCGTCGTAACGCTTTGGGCGTTCCCAAAGCGTTACGACGCAACTCGAGTTCCTGAAGGGGAACGTCTCTAGGTTCCGTATGTAACCCTAGTTCCCCAAGGGATCGAGTTCCCGAAGGGGAACTATGGAAAACTAATCAGCTTGGCTGTGCTCATGTGACGTGAGTTTGTCCATCATACATCCCGTTAAAGATTTTTAAAAGGACGTAAGTTGTAAGGACACACATTTTCACAAACACAAAAACGTATTTTTTTTTAACTGTAACACAATTAGTTGTTTTTGTGAAAGTGTGACTGTCTAAAGCAGCATAATCGGAGTTCCAGATGTTTTACGTTGCATAGACGTATGGATTTGTGTTCTATTGTACACCAAACTGTGTGATGCATTTACCTCTACTCAACCATCCTTTACACACTCTCACTCTTTAGGAGAGGTGTGGTGAAGGTATTGTATTGGAGATGATTTCAATTTGATGGTGCAGAGCTCCCTGGAGAATCCAACTATTGCCTGCAAATTTCTTTTCAGTACACCAAAACCCTTAAGAAAGTCTCCAGTGAAATCAAACCTTTTATTATCAAGAGCACAGAAAAAGAGCAAACGATCTATTTAGCCTGAGTCTACCCACAAATCCAGATCCAGACCTCAGATCATCATTATAATATATCATATCATTCAAAGTAATGGATTTCCTGTTGTGATTTGCCTATAGAAATTTTGGAGACTAAATTTTTGCATTTGTGAACGTAGTAAAGTTTTAACCATTCTCATAAGTTTTTGCTGAAAAATGAGACTGTCCTTTTGTAGCAAATCTTTGAAGGGCATTTCGAAGCAGAGACTAATGTAGGTGTCAAATTCATCATAAGGAATCTTTGCGATGTGGGAGATTTAGAGCAATGCTTGAAGGTTTGCTTTTAGTCGACACTAGCTGTTAGTTTCTTTCTGCAACAATAAGTTGTGACAGTTTTGTGTGTGTGTGTGTGTGCAGTGACAAAAAGTATACATGTAAATTTAAGTCTATAAGACAAATAGTTTGGTTTATATTATATAGTGTATAGCTGTAGGTATATCAAATCGGACTTTCATAATGCAATTCCTAAGAAATACCTTACACAGATACATATAGCGGCATTACTGTAATGGGCCAGACAATATGTTAAGTGAGAAAACTTGATTCACTCTAAACTGTTTCCCCACAGAAAGACTGTGTTTTCAGTGTGCATTCTTTATACCATGTCACTGTTGTAGAAATACCCAAATTATAAACTCTCTAATACAAGAGTATCTGCTAATATCATATAATAATATATCATATAATAATATACACTGTACTGAAAGTCACTGATTCCATTTATGGTTTATGATATTAATCTAGTTATTACTAATATTTATTACAATTGAAGTAAAGTGGCATTAACATGAACAGAACACACCAGCTTTTAGTCGACACTAGCTGTTAGTTTCTTTCTGCAACAATAAGTTGTGACAGTTTTGTGTGTGTGTGTGTGTGCAGTGACAAAAAGTATACATGTAAATTTAAGTCTATAAGACAAATAGTTTGGTTTATATTATATAGTGTATAGCTGTAGGTATATCAAATCGGACTTTCATAATGCAATTCCTAAGAAATACCTTACACAGATACATATAGCGGCATTACTGTAATGGGCCAGACAATATGTTAAGTGAGAAAACTTGATTCACTCTAAACTGTTTCCCCACAGAAAGACTGTGTTTTCAGTGTGCATTCTTTATACCATGTCACTGTTGTAGAAATACCCAAATTATAAACTCTCTAATACAAGAGTATCTGCTAATATCATATAATAATATATCATATAATAATATACACTGTACTGAAAGTCACTGATTCCATTTATGGTTTATGATATTAATCTAGTTTTTACTAATATTTATTACAATTGAAGTAAAGTGGCATTTACATGAACAGAGCACACCAACGTTTTAAAGATAAATATTTTCTGTGTGAATATTTAACATTAATTTAATTTATTTTCTGAATTAAATTTTTTTAAGCAACAAGCTATTTAAGGATATGCTTTACAGGAACTAAAGCATTTTATTTGTCCTTAACTTACACTGTCTTTACATTTTCCCAAGTGGATTTTTACTTTATATACTCAATAAAGTGCCGATCATCTAAAAATATTCTCGACCTTTCCCTTACTTTTTTAATCAGCTGTTATTTACAGTAACATTTCCAAAGTATAATTGAGGAAGTACATTCGAAGATGAAAATTCTCTCAATAAACATGAGTACTAATATACAGTAAATTGACACTGTTTTTTTTCCAGACATATATATGGTTCTTCTCTAAACTGCTACCACCAAGTAGGAGGCACACAGTTGTATGCAAACTTTGGATGCAGTAGAATTCAATTGTTTCTTCACTTGAAATAGGGGACTGTTAATCTTGTTCCAGTATGACCATGCCTTTATATTCAATGGCAACTCGATGATAGGTTAAAGCTTAAAATCTTTTGGCCTGCTATAAAAAACTGAACACCTTTGGGATTAATTGGAACTCTGACTTTACTAACATCCTTGTAGCTGAATGCGCACAGCTCACAGCCGGGCTGTTAAGATCAGAGCAATGATTGTGATTGGGTTCCTTCACCCAAATCTTTTTCGCATATGGATCTGAACCTCATTGTTGAGTTGGCTTCTGTTATACAAACAAGTATTAGACAGATACTTGAAAAATCTTTTTTTGGGAAGATTGACAGACCGATTTTCACTTTATAGAACGGTGGAACTTGGAAAACATTGTGCAGAAGAAAAAAGAAACGATGCAGTGCATGTTCGAGCGAGAGAATGAAAGAATTGCAGGAAAGTGAAAAATGAAAGCATCTCAGCAGCAGATTGTGGTGTCACAAAAAGGAAAGCAGTTGAGTTAGTGTAAAATGAGCAAATATGCCTGAAGCAGCATAAGCTGAGTTCCAGATGGTTTGAGTTGGGCATCGACGTGTGGATCTGATCGCTCTATAGTACTCCAGACTGTGTGACCATTTTACCTCTAATCATCCATCCAGCACACACACTCATCCTTTAAGAGAGGTGTGGTGAAGGTATTGTAGTGGATTTCAATTTGATGGTGCAGAGCTCCCTAGAGAATCCGGCTATTGCCTGCAAATTTCTTTTCAGTACACCAAAACCCTTAAGTAGGTCTCCTGTGAAATCAAACCTTTCATTATCAAGGGCACAGAAATGGAGCAATCAATCTGTTTGCCCTGGGTCTACCCACAAATCCAGATCCAGACCTCAGATTAACATTATTCGAAGTAATATCTGGAATCTTCCTATGCCAGTGGAATGCTATTGTAGTTTGAGTTCAGATTTGAGTAGTGGATTTCCTGTTGTGGTTTCCCTTCAGAAATGTTCGAGTCTAAATTGTTGCATTTATGAAAGTAGTGGAGAAAATTTAGCTGCTCCTCGTTAGAGTTTTTTGGTGTTCTTTGGAGAAATAAAAAGACTTTCTTATTCTTATTCTGTTTGTAGCAATCTTTTGAAGTGCATTTCCAAGCAGAGGCTGACGTGGGTGGCAAATTCATCCGAGGAAACGCCGAGATGTGGGGGATTCAGAGCAGCAACGCTTGGAGGTTTCTTTTAGTCAACACTTTTAAAGTGCGAGAGCCCTCGCTCTTTTATTCATTATTTCTGCCATAAAAGTGTTTTACAATGCCATGGTCAATATACAGAATTACACTTTAAACATTAGTGAACATAATTTCCTGACATTATTCGTGGACATGAAGCAAAGCGTATGCGACAGTGACGAAGATCCTTATTTAAGTCAGAGTTTGTATAAGCACAGATTCTGTGTTAATATTCTCTTGAAGCTGACCAGATGATGCTCGTTGTACAGACAAACAACATTGCATATTTAATGAAATATAAAAACAGTTAATTAATTTTCTTTGTTAACTACTCTAAAAAAATAAATGAATAATTAAAAAAAAACCTAGCTAGTTTAACTGAACTGAAACATGTAAAGAAGAAAGTTTAAAGTAAAAAATAAATAAAAGTGCAGACTATAGTTTAAATAGTTTATGCTTGTTACTGTATATAAATAACTATAACCATAGTTTTGTTGTTGTGTATCTGTACTATGCAATGACATACATCTATATAGGGCTGTAACTAACAATTATTTTGATAATAGATTAATTGTATGATTTTTATTTTATTTTAATAAGATGTTTTGCTTATTATAACTATATAAAAGCCTAATTCATGGTATTTATGTATAAAATTATACTTAAAAAATGCAAAAGCCACATATTGTGTTAAATTTTTTTTATTTGCCCATTTTAAAGATTATAAGTGTCCGCTTTTTGAGAAGTGCATGGGGGATTTCTCCTCTAAACTCCTTCTGGGGAAAAAAATAAAGAAAAAAGGCATTTAAGTATGCAAGGTAAAGCAATTTGTGTAAATCATCATTTGTATTGTGCATCATTTGTATTGCAGATGGCAAGTTGACAACCTTTTCTTAAAAAAAAAAATAATAAAATTTCAATATAATACAACATTGTTTTGACAATTTATGTTTAGAAAAAATACACACATTTTGTTTAGTTGTGAAACCATTTTTACATGATAAGGATTCTACAGTTTTTGCTTACCGTACTGATGTTTCGCCTTCAACCGTGTCTTAGGACGCACACTTTTCCTGCTGCCCGTTGGCTTTGTACTCTCTGCCACTGTGCAAGCGGATGAGTTATTTTACCGTCACGCTAACACGTAACATGAGCAGCCCAACTAGTTGTTGTCTATCCATTTATCGATCTATCTGTCTATCTAGCTCTTTAAATATTGCCATTCACAGTGATGAGAGGAGCTGCATATAATTTCTTTTTATCTTGCTGCACATAAGCACATTTCAGATACACACTGTTGGTCTTGCATCCGATACAAGCTAAAGAACCCCTGCGTGTAAATCCATGTGGTGTGTAGCTGAATATAAAATGTGCTGAAAATAAAATGCTTGTTCACGAGGCATATGCCACTATAGCGAATGTGAGATGTATTCCTAACATGGAGTAGAGTTGTTCTAAACCCCTGGTGACATAATGCCTAACTGCAGGCTCAATGGGTGAGGAAATCCAGCAAACAGGCAACATTAACCAAGCAATGGGAGGCAAAGCATTGGGGTGGATTAGTTTACTGGAAGTGCCAATGGAGCTAAGAAAATGAGATTGGTCAGATCAGATCAGATCATTCAGATTTATTTATTAAGTATGCTGATGCAACTTATTACTAAATGAGAAAAAGTGGTTATTTGAAGAAAGGGGCTTGCTTAGTGGTTAAGATGTTGGACTTCTGATCGAAAGGCTTACGTTTAAGTCCCAGCACCACCAAGCTGCCACTAAACATCAAATGCTCAGAAAAATAATTGTCACTCTGGATAAGGGCATCAGCCAAATGGCAAAAAGGTAAAACTGGCTGTATAACCAAACTTATAAGAAGTAATTTTGCTACTGATACATGACCAAAACATTGTCACATTGTGGTTGTGACTGAGGATGAAAATTGTGCTTTTCCGCATCATAATCTATGTAAAATACAGGAGAGTTTGCAATTCCCATTGGTTACTCTTCTCTTAGTGGAATTAATGAAGATGAAACAAAGTGTGTACAAGTTGATTTAGAGCCCCTGCAAACCAGGATCTGTGCATACTCTTTTATCTGGACAATTGCCTGCTGAGTCCCAGCAGCAGGTGGTGAGCCAATCAAATGTTTTACTCTTGTATGTGTAAGCACTAGGACTTAGTGAAAAGAGTCACTTGACTCCTTCACAGATGGTTCGGTGGCGTCTTATACACGATTCATTTCTTCTTGATTGAGAAAAAAAATCCCTTAGTTATGCATATAGTCATGAGATTGTGTGTCCACTCACACAACAGTTCTAAAACTGGATATGTTGCATTCATACCAGTGTTTCAGTGTTTGATTGGGTGCTTACTTCATATTTGTGATCTAACTCACTGTACATCAGCCAAATCACAAAAGCAGGTCTAGTTTGCAAGTGTGTGTACCCTAATGTATTGGTTTGTTTTTTTTCTTTTTATCCAGAGTGTTAAATTGTAATAATAGGCACCTCCTAGGAGGTTTGAAGGAGCATGTGAAAAAGCTTGAAGGCAAAACAAAGGTAAGAAGTCTAATATTGATGTCAGCATATTAGTGTTTTCTAAAGAAATGTGTGTACCTAAAGCTACAACATTTTAGGAACCATTAAGGCATGGCCAAATGTGGCATGAAAGAGTGCAATCAGTGAGGAAGTTGAGAAAGCAATCTCTGGTCGAAAAAATATCCATCTTAAGGGCTTCTTTCAAGCAGTTTCATTCAATAAGTTTTCACAGCAGTTTTTGTGCCCTGAGGATTGGCAACAGTGCTCTTTTTGACAGCTGTATGGATGTCCACTGCTATCACGGCTGTGGATGGTGGAACAACATTTCCAGCAGCTTATGTCGACAAAATGTGGTGTTAGCTCTATTCTGGTTGAACAAAAACATTGTTACGTATGTTAATGCTACTGACAGGCTTTCATTACACATTACTTATCAGATGGGTTTTAGTTTTAGAGATATAGGGCTCACTATGGGACAGCAGAGCACATGTCTTGAATCTACAGTAGTTTTGGGAGTCATCCCAGCATGGATTACTAGCAAAGGGTTAAATATTTTACTACCTCAGATTGACTAGAGCAATCAGAGGATAAGAGTGTAGGGTCATGATCCCGAGGTGACAGCTCTTGCTTCTTTTCCAATTTCTAATAGGAAACAAATGCGAAGTATTTTTGGATGAAACTGCTCTAGTGGTTCTGCTTAGGGAGACTCTCCCAAATATTTTTGATAAGCATAAATTAATAAATGTATAGTAATTGCATTGACTGGTTATTGCTCTTTCTAAAAGCTATGGATTATTGGCAAATATCCAATCTCTTTGCTGCAAAGTAACCCAGTTGCTGGTTTTCTGCTTGCTCATAGATCAAATCAGCTAACCAATAGGGAGGTGTTGCATTGTTAACACATCAACTCCAGCGGCCCATTGCCCTCTGACTGCTGAAAGTAATAGCCCAGAATGCATTGCATAAAATAGGAGCAAAACATGAAGCCCTTACTGATCTCTGGAGAGAAATGAAACGCAATGTAGGGGCTTGAACCAAGCGTGAAATCTTCGCATTACGATGCACTTCACTTTTGTATTTCTTCAACCTTCCTCTTCCCTTCTCTCCCAGGGCAAGTTTTGATTGCAATGCTGAACTGAACATGTCCAACATGCCAGGCTTTTTATAATGATGTAATTTAGAGCCTCCTAAAGGCTAAAGTATTGGACTCACCCACGCTCTTTCAGTCCAAGCCAGTGCGTGTCTAGCAAGAATATTGCCCAGCAACCATTTCAGCAATTGAAGCATGATGAGAGCATGGAGGAGTTTAGGCATTTTTATATTTTATATTTTAGCAATGTTGGATGTGCAACACCTGCTTACTGTGAGCTGTCCAGAGACCAAACTAAGGAAAAAAACAAATCAATGATTTATTCTGGGAAGCCAAATGTTGTTAATGGGTGACTTTGTCTTAGCATTCTGTATAATCTTATTATATTATTCACTGTCCCTGTCAATCATTTAAGACAGTGGTCCCCAACCTTTTTTGCACCATGGACCGGATTAATGTCAGACAATATTTTCACGGACGGGGGAGATATTCAATAAACGTGAATCCACTGCGGTGTTGTTTGTTCATTGTGCTAGCTTGGGGGTTTGAATTTAGCGGTAATGTATTATGTGTTAGCGGCGGGAGCAGCCCCTTTAAGAACATAACGGATGTAGGTAAGACGTGACCGAGGCATCCTGTCATGCATCAAGAGTGAGTCATAGACAGATGTGGTGGAGAGAATCCGGTCATTTTCCAAAATAAAACATCATCCAGAATCAGATCATAAAAAAATGGAAATAATGTAAGTTATGTATTCTTTCTGTGCGGCCCGGGACCAATTGACCTGGGGGTTGGGGACCACTGATTTAAGATATATCTTTATTGACTGTGAAACTGAACAGGATGAACTCAGGGTTTTTTCGCACTGTGAGTCACTGTCCAATTCTTAGGTTTGATTTGAGGCATCCACAAAAATGGACAGAGCAAATATTAGTACATTGGTGACCGAAGTGTGTTCCAACATTTTCCCTCGGGTAAAGGAGTGTTTAAAGGCTCATCCAAGAGCTCAAATCTTTGCCTATTGAACTTGCCAATTCCTAGCCCAGATCTTTTTCACAGTACTATACCAAACAAGACTTATTCTGTGACACTTCAAGCCAACAACCTCTTAAAAGACAGTGCTTACTCATCTGTCAACATTGTCTCATAAATGAAAGCCTCTAAGAATTCACAAGCAATCTGGATGCAAATATAGGAGCAACAGGTGGGATGTGCGAAGCTGTTTCTTACAACTTGACACGTAATCACTTTCTAGGAAACTTCCACACATTTTGCCTCAGAAAAAGTAACAGCAACAATTTCAACTGTTATGTGATGATATTTAGAAAAACTGTACAATAGCTTGTGTTATTGTCCTTGTTTGCACAAAGGAAAAATTTCTCCTTGTACTAATAGTCCAGGTGTGCATCACATTACGTGTATTAAATACCAAGATGGATTTTCCAGCAGCTGGTGTTTCAGTAAGCAGGTAAACTAATGATTTGAGTTCATTTTAATAAACAGCACTAGATCAACACTATTTATCTAACAAAGTTCTTGTTACTGGCTGTTTTATATAATCACTCACAATAGCTAAATACACTGATTGAATAGAAAGCAAGGGAGACCATATGTGAGCTCACAGTGAGCTGAATATTAGCAAAGCAGATGCACTGATACTATTGAGGTGAGCAGAGTTTCATAAATTGCACAGCTGAAAAGAAATGAAATGTTCTTAGTGATGTCTGTGTTATGTAAAAGGTTTTATGGTGTGCATTGCATTGTAAAAACAGGGCCAAGATCTTCATACCACCATGTTTTTTATTTGGTTAAACATAATAGATGCAACCTAAATGAACTTGATTAGGTAAGGTTTCCCATTTGACCATAATACTCTATATTCCCCTCGGTCCCCTGGTGGTCTAGTGGTTAGGATGTGGTGCTCTCACCGCTGCGGCCCGGGTTCAATCATTGGTCAGGGAACCAACCCCAGGCAATAGGGTTGCACAAGCCTTAGTGCCGGTCCCAAGCCCAGATAAATGGGGAGGGTTGAATTAGGAAGGGCATCCAGTGTAAAAACGTGCCAAATCAAAACATGCGGGCGGTCCACTGTGGCGACCCCTAATGGGAGAAGCCGAAAAAAAGTTTTACTCTATATTCCACTTACCCAGGAAAGATTTTTTCATTTCTTACAAACCCTGGATTGAGTAGTTCCATAGATTGGTCTTGATGAGAGGTGGGAACCAAAATACAAATACTTTGTTATTGCACTTAAGTAGATTTTTCTGGTATCAGTGCTTTACTTCACTATTTATTTTTATGTACTAGAACTTTTTACTTTCACTCATTTTTTTTTACACAAATATCTGTACTTTCCACTTCTTACATTTTCAATCCAGACTTAATCTATTTGGTGACATGATCAATATTTGTTCTTTTCATTGCACCGTTTTCAGCACATCAACCTATTTCTTGTCATTGTGCAGCTTTTTCAATCTACCACTGGTGTATCATTTCCTGGCTCTCACCCTCCACAGATGTAGGCTAGTTTATGAAGCAAACAACAAGCAAGACAGACGGCAACAAGAAGTCTGCGGTTAACGTGGATGAGTAGACAGAGGGAGTCAGTGATGTAAACATGAGAATCGAAACATTCCTGATCACCTGATCATCATCATCTTTTCTATGCTTGTGTTCTATATGGTGGATGTTCAGTCTGGATACATTCATTAGATCACAAAATCAAAAATTATTTTGTATTAACTTTTTTATTTGTTAACAATTGTAAGAACTTTTTACCAGAGTCTTTTGAAACATGAGTATCTGTACTTCTACTTAAGTCAAGTATGTGTGTACTTTTGCCATCTCTAAGATTGTCGTAGTAAAATAGTAGGCACTAGTTACATCAAGCAGTAGAAAAGTATGTTCTTGGCAGGTTATTGCAATAAAGATGACCTGAAAATTTTTATATTTTAAACCTGCATTTTGTTATGATCTCAATGTAAGCACTCACACCACCATACCTAAATGCAGTGCTCCCGAGTAATTTGATTACAATTAATTTGTTTGCTTTGTTTAGTCGATTTAACTACATTCATGACAAATTTAGGGAGAAAACAGCGAGGGGTGAGAAAAAGATTCAGGACAAAAAAGAAAACCGAAGAAAGTTTCCAGATTTTGGAACATGAAGAAAACAGCGCGGTTACCGTTTCTAAAGTTATTTTTAATATATATTTTTATATTTTTATTTATATACAATCAAAGTCCCTCCGCAGTGGTCATGTAGACCAGAGTAGTGGAGCACATTTTTAAAGCTGACAAATACACAGATTTAGTTCATGGAAAATTTTAAGCAGTTTTCCAGAGACAATAAAACCACTTTACGATACTGTGCGAGATTTAATAAATAAATGCATGAGTGATTATAATTATGAGTGTAATTTCTGCAGTTTTTTAAGCACTGTGTTTGTATTTTGATGTAATATAGCAACTGAGTGCACTAAATGGATTTAGTTTTCACCGATATTCTTTTGTGAAATTTCGACAATTAAAATGTAAATTCTTCTAAAAAAGGAAACAAATTACTTGTTCATTTGAAGAGACCCTTCATACTTTCTCTTGATCAGTTTTGCTCTTTAATAAAGAATAAGTACTTCTTATCCTATTACTTGATTAATCAAGCTTGCTTATATATATATATATATATATATATATATATATATATATTCAATAGGGCAGATGACTGAATTATGAAATTAACAAGATAATTACCTTCACGTTCACCTATACGTCAGAGTTCCGTGTCAATTTATCTCCAAAATACTGATAGACAGATCACAAGCTGTACGAGTGGGAAAACACTCCCTATCCCCCCTCACCCTTAGCACTGGAACTCCTCAGGGTTGTGTACTGAGCCCCCTGCTGTGCTTACTGTACACACATGACTGTGTGGCTACATCCAACTCCAACACCAGCATCAAGTTTTCTGAGGACACTGTTGTGGTGGGCCTTCAACAACGACGAGGCAGCCTACAGACGGGATATTAAAAACCTGGAGAGATGGTGCCAGGTAAACAATCTTCTCCTGAACGTCAGCAAGACTTAAGAGTGGATAGTGGAGTTTAGCACAAAGCAGGAGCCAACCGCTGGTTTTCAGCAAATAATTGTAATCATTACATAATGTTTGCAACTCCTTATATATAATAAGGATTTATATATTATGATAAAATTAATAAAATAATATAATTATAAAAAA
>MU551567.1:1686916-1771767 GCA_024362625.1 Silurus asotus | reverse complement strand
CTTATATATATATATATATATATATATATATATATATATATATATAAGCAGGGGGACACGTCTGGCACTGCAGGATTTGAGTCCTTGGCGGCGTAGTGTGTTACTGATGGTAACCTTTGTTACTTTGTTCCCAGCTCTCTGCAGGTCATTCACTAGGTCCCCCTGTGTGGTTCTGGGATTTTTGCTCACCGTTCTTGTGATTATTTTGACCCCACAGGGTGAGATCTTGCGTGGAGCCCCAGATCGAGGGAGATTATCAGTGGTCCTGTATGACTTCCATTTTCTAATAATTGCTCCCACAGTTGATTTCTTCACACCAAGCTGCTTACCTATTGCAGATTCAGTCTTCCCAGCCTGGTGCAGGTCTACAATTTTGTTTCTGGTGTCCTTTAACAGCTCTTTGGTCTTGGCCATAGTAGAGTTTGGAGTCTGAATGTTTGAGGTTGTGGACAGGTGTCCTTTATACTGACAACGAGTTCAAACAGGTGCCATTAATACAGGTAACAAGGAGGACAGAGGAGCCTCTTAAAGAAGTTACAGGTCTGTGAGAGCCAGAAATCTTGCTTTTTTTGTGGGTGACCAAATACTATAATCTATAAGCCGCTACTTTTTCCCACGTTTTGAACCCCGCGGCTTAAACAACAAAGCGGCTTATTGATGAATTGTTTCTGGGTTTTTTTGGTTTCACAAACTTCAAGCCAAAAACTGAGCCCCATAACATTAGACCAATGACATTTCCATACGGAAACGAAAAAACGCACCTCACCTGTGTTCTAAACTGAACGACATTGGGAGAAAAAAGTTTTTTTAAACGCATGATGATGACAAAAGTAAAACTCCCAAGAGAAATAGTTGTGAAAGGAAGAAGTAAGACAGTAAACAATGACTTTCTTGGTAGGCTACTGTTTAGATACAAGCCGTTGTAACGTGTTGAGTCTGGGTGAAGGGAGAGCTTGCTAACAGTTGCTAAACGCATGATGATGACAAAAGTAAAACTCCCAAGAGAAATAGTTGTGAAAGGAAGAAGTAAGACAGTAAACAATGACTTTCTTGGTAGGCTACTGTTTAGATACAAGCCGTTGTAACGTGTTGAGTCTGGGTGAAGGGAGAGTTTGCTAACAGTTGCAACAGAAATCATATATGCACAGACAGGTTTCCAAAACTCGTGTTTTTTTATTTTTCTTGGCAACAGCGTTACAGGTTAGTCAAAGAAACTTAAAAATGAGCACCAGAAAATAATAAGGACATATTCCTTGGTCTTGCACACATTCAGTAATACCTGAAAAAATGCAGCGACAGGCTATTCCTAAATACCGCTATGCTCCTAAAGGAAGCGAAACATATTTCACCCGTTACACCGTGTAACAGACCCTGTCTTTCGCTAAAGCCTGTGTAAAGTTTATTAGTTTCAATGTAGACAGGCTTATAGACACGTGCGGCTTATTTATGTTAAATTCAGTGGGTGCAGCTTATATATGGGTGCGCTTCATAGTCCGGAAATTATGGTATATAATAAGGTATTCTGTCTATGTGATCCTAAACCTTCTCATTTCTTCAACCATCACAAAACCTTAAACGGGTTGTAGCAATAAAAATTTAACCAGCTTTTCACATTCAAGGAATTGGTTCTTTGTACTGCTTCCAGTCTCCAAAACAGCTTTCACACTTCACCAACCATATCAAACCCAGAGTCCAGAAATGTAAAGATGTCACATAAGGCATGATTTCTACAACTGAAGGTCAATTTTTTTACTATAGCCAATGCTTAGAGATGTTAGCTTAAGTAGGAAATAGTGACACATACATATCGGACACATTTTTACATTTTAACATACTGTATCTGAGAGAGTGAATTAATATTTGTTTACCTGGTAAGATATATAAAAAAAAAAATAATAATAGGCATGATTTCTACAACTGAAGGTCAATTTTTTTACTATAGCCAATGCTTAGAGATGTTAGCTTAAGTAGGAAATAGTGACACATACATATCGGACACATTTTTACATTTTAACATACTGTATCTGAGAGAGTGAATTAATATTTTTTACCTTTTTTTTTTTTTACCTAAAGCACTTTTGTACGTCGCTCTGGATAAGGGCGTCTGCTAAATGCCGCAAATGTAAATGTAAATGTACCTGGTAAGATATAAATGCAAAAAAAATAATAATAATAATAATTATGGGTGATAGATGTATGGCTTAATTATGAAAAATGTTTCCCCTGCAAGTTAACATTCAATGCATGTTTGCGTTTAAGAGATGTAATAAAGAAAACAATCAAACATTGAACATGATTATTAAAACAAAAACATAGCTGGATGTCAACTTTACTGTGTCAATTTAACATTTCATCCTGTAGTCTTCCGGTAGCAGCCATTTAACTGTGTGGGCGCCTATTTAATGTTAATGTAAATGTATTATCTTTATTTGGGGCTGTGATTTTTATAAGCAATCACATCCAATTTTTTCAAATTTTCTTTCTTTATGACTTCATTTGGAAATTGAGCATAATAAGCAGTTCTTAAATATAGCAGTGCAAACTCCTAGGAGGAAATCCTTAACAGCTAGGCAGGATGTATGGCTTGGAGGTAAAGAGGAGTTTGGGAGCTCATTTCAATTGACCTCGTCAAAACGGCTTTATAGGAAACGAATAATAAAGAAGTCATAGGCATGTGCCTTCATCACTCTGCATTACTGCAGCTGCCGCTTTAGGTGTGATGTATGTATTTTAGACCTGGTGCTAAGGGTATGCCGATGTGCTTTAAGCTCAATGGAAGTTGCACTGTTGACTTCTTCTTTTTGGAATACCAATGAGATGGCTGAATTTTAAAACATTCAGCTTGTCCTTATGGCACTGGTGTGCTGCTGGGAACATTTTTGATATGGAAAGCATGTGATTAAAGTTTAATTTTCTTGTCTTTCTTAATAAGTATTATAATAAAGAAAAGTTTTATTGTCCTTCAGAATAAAACTAAAGACGTCCTGTGTGAGAAACAGTGCTGCATGGAATTCTAAAGGTGATGATAGTTTCCCGATGATTGATTGTCTTGGACAGTGTTTCGTCTTCTGACCTTCACAGTCACGGGTATTGGTTTAACTTCAATACACACTCATTCTATTACTCTTTCTCGCTGCACTCTTTTAATCATTATCTCTGTTATACTACTCGCTCTCTTCTGGTCTTTCATTTTTCACCACTTTTATTTTCCCTTTCTCTCATTATTTTTTTTATTTATTTCTTTTCGCTCTGGGCACAGCTCTGCTTCTAGTCGAGGCTCTAAATTAAACACCCGCAAAGAGTGAACTCATTTTGGCTGCTCTCCAAACGACCTAGCCTTTCCTCCCTGCCTCAGTGTGGAGACCTATCTCTGTATGAAAGGTGATCACACCACCTGTTCACCCGATAGAGTTTCTATTTAACTCCAATTAAGCCGTTGTTTATGGGCCTTCAATTTTGGTTCACACTGCCAAGCCATGGTGCCCAAATACAACAATGTACCACAGTCCTCCTGGAAGGTACACTGAGGATTTTAGAAAGTATTTAAATGAGAATTAGTTGCATTTCCTAATCACCAAAATGTAACACTGCCTAATGTTGATTCTGTTAGTGTTCACCAATCAAAAATGACAATCAGATTTCCAACACAGCAGTGACATTAAGGTATTTAAAAATCAAATTAAAGATACTCTACCTGAGGTACCAACAATCAGTGTCGCTCCTGTGAGTGGTGGCGGTAGAGTGGTTCTTTTCCAATAATGGGTGTGATCTGCTCAGGTCATAGTCATAAGTAGTTCTAAACATACATTAAGCACCATCAGAAATTAGAGACCACTCTGATGGTTCCCTTTTGATTCTGATTCCTCTCAGAGAGTTTTTCCTTGCCACAGTTGCCACTGGCTTGCTCATTAGAGACAAACTTACAATTATAAGGAACAAACCTATACATTCTTTTATAACCGCCTTATCTCTGTAAAGCTGCTTTGAGACAATTTCCACTGTGTAAAAATGCTATACAAATAAAATGAATTGAATTGAAACTGGCACATGTCGACACAGCAACAAATCCGAGCATGGGGGTATCCATATTTTTATTAATATAAAAACCTGTAAAGCTTTCACTGCATGTTATCAGTTGATAACTCATATCTCATTTTTAATTATGTAATTCTCACATTATAATCAAATTTAAAGGAGGAAGCTTAAAAGTGGCTCATGCAATCAAAAACTACTGTGTGCGCCAATAATTCTACTGAGGTTTGATGTATGTGCATGTAGGAACTCATTGTGAATGTAATGTTAAATCTGTCAGATGAATAACCCTTGGAAAGAGAAGGAACTCTTGCCAAAGTGACAATGTACTAAAGATTTGGTTTATCTGGGTATGAGACAGCTGTGGGAGCAATGGGGGTATTATGTAATAGACCATTAATTTGAAAAAAATGCTTATCAAAAAAATCAACCAAACCAACATTCCTGTGTAACTGCTGAGATTCTGTTTACATTTAGTTGTTGAGTCAATCAAAGAAGGCACAATATCATCTTCCAGTGAAATTTATAGTTTTGATAGCAGCTGCCTTGGAATGCAAATTAAATTATAATGAATGCTGCATATTGAAATACTCCACATGCCTCATTTAAATTAGAGAGGCTTTGATGATGAGCAAATTTTTGAGAATTCGAGATCAAGCACATAAAGCACTAAGAACATTTAAAAAGGTATTTTTTTCAAATCCTGAACCATTTATTCCAGGATTGGAAGTTTTTAACATTTTTGTTTTTCAGAGTACATGTTGATGTGTCTAGCTTTGTAGCCTCCTGGTTGCTGCGGATGTCCCCTAGTGAAGAACAGCCTTGTGCTGCAAGAACAAAATGAAATCCTTGTTATAATATTTGTGCTTGTCCTCATGTTCTTTGCTTCTGAACTAATGCTGTCTGCATCCTGATGTTCACTGGCAGCGCCTCAATGCCTTTTCAAATGGAATCGTTTTGAAATAGGGCCAATATTTTTGGAACCTCACTGCTATTGATTTACAGGGCCAATTTTTTTAATATAGGAATGGAACCATGTAGACATTCCTGCTTAATTTAAAAGTGTGAATGTTCTCTTCGCATAAACAGGTGATTTTAATATGCATATATACATAATGTATGGGCCGGGTTCATGATCTGATGCTTAAGCATTGGGGTTTCAGTACACTTAATGCTGCATGTTGGGATAAGAATGAATATCTGCTGAATTTGTCAGGTACAGCCACAGCAGAAGGCACTGAAGAGTAGGCTGCAGCAGATGGGAAAGGTTAATAAGGAGGTGTATGAGTGCTCAGTGATGACCCATCAGTTGCCCCCTTGGAGCTGGTGTATATGCGAGACTTGAGCAATACAACTACTACTTATCATCTACACAATATTACACTGTCACACCATCCACTCAACCTCAACTCTGAAAGACCTGACACTCATTTGTGCATTTTCTGTAGGAGCTGTGAGATTTTGCATTGTAGCACTTGAACTGACTGGAAAATGTACCATATTCTCCTGGCTTCAACTCTCTGATTTAAACTGGAATATTTACCATCTTTCCCAAGTTCACATATTCTACACTTAAATTTGGCCAGCTTTTTTATTTTTTTTGTCAAGGTAAATTGGATGTACAATATAAATGACAAAAGTATTGGGATACCTGACATTTCCAGCCATATGTGGTTCTTCCCCAATGAATACTTATTTTAAGAAGAAGGAGAAGTAAAGGGTGACATACCCAGGTGGACTATGTTCTATGTAGGAGATGCAACATGAAGTAGATTGGACACTGTAAGGTGTTGGCAGGAGACAGTGTAGCTAGACAGCATCGGATAGTGGTCTATAGGATGCTTTTGGAGGTGAAGAAGAAGAGGACGAAAGTTAAGACTGAAAGAAGAATTAGATTGTGGAACTGTCGGAGGAACACTGTAGTGTGAGATTCAGGGAAGAGGTCAGACAGGGGCTCGATGGAGGTGAAGAGGTGCTGGATGATTGGGCAACTACTGCAGAAGTGATAAGGGATACAGCTAGAAAGGTACTTGTTGTGACATCTGGAGATAGAAAGGAAGACAAAGAGACGTGGTGGTGAAATGAGGAAGTGCAGGAAAGCGAGGTTGAGAAACAGAATTGGGATCAGCAGAGTGTTGAGAAAAGTAGGCAGGAGTACAAGAACATGGAGCAGCAGGTAAAGAGGGATGTGGTGAAAGCCAAGCAAAAGGCGTATAAGGAGCTGTATGTGAAGTTGGACGCTATGGAAGGAGATAAGGATTTTTACCGATTGGCCAGACAGAGGGACCGAGCTGGGAAGGATGTGCTGCAAGTTAGAGCAAAGGGAAAGTTTATAGGACTGTGGTGAGACCTGCGATGTTGTATGTTGTATGGTTTAGAGACAGCGTCATTGACTAAAAGACAGAAGGTTCAGCTGAAGGTAGCAGAGCTGAAGATGCTGAGATTTTCATTGGGAGTGACGAAGATGGACAGGATTAGAAATGAGTTTATAAGAGAAAATGTAGGATGTTTTAGAAACAAAGTTAGGGAGGTGGATCAGGCTTTTTACTCCCATGCACCAAAGCATTGGAATTCTCAGGCTGATTAGACAAGATGAATTTTAGTGATGTATCTGTGATGTTTATTTTACTTATTAATTTATTATCAAAATTATTATTAATTCATTTTTTAAAAGTACAATTTTTACACACACACACACACACACACACACACACACACACACACACAAAAAAGGACGTCCTAAAACTTTGTGTACTCACCTGTTTGTTGCGTCGGTCTTCCGGGTTCGGTTTGGATAGCAGCCAACCGGAGCGCTGAATAGCGGCTGGCTTTAAAGCGCCAGCGCTGCATCGTGCATTCCGGCAAAACCGGAAGTCGGCAAGTTTATGTTGATGGGACATTTTTTTGGGGTGATGATTATTATTATTGGTATTGTTATAATTTTCGTTATCATTATCATTATTATTGTTATTATTATTATTGATATTGTTATTATGTTTTTAATTTAATTATAATATTTATAATATTATTAAGCCTTTCTGTGACTGGCTACAAATTACCAAACCCCTTTGGGTAAAATGGTTGAGTCCAAGGGGAGGGGCTTGCACTTTATAAACCAGTCTCCCACTTCAATTCGGGGTTGGAGTTGTAGGAGTGTTGTATTGTGGAGAGAATGGAAGTCTGAGAACTATTGTAGTGAATGTCCATTAGCAGGTGCGCCTATTTTGTATATAAGTTTCTTTACTTTCCTTTTAATTGTCTTTATTTTGTTATTTTGCCACTTTTTCTCTTCTGGGGTATTCTATATATTTTGGACCTTGCACTTGAGCACGCTTGTTAATAAACACCACTTTACACGGAACATCACAGCGAGTATTGCCATCATTTGGGTAGAAGGAGAACCCGTAAGGCTGCTCTACCACAGACTTACTTAAGTGATGTGTGATGGAAAAAAAGACATCAGAACATGCTTTTAAAAGAAAAGAATGAACTTGGTAGTTAAGTCGTGCCACATCAGCAAGTACTGTTCCGTTTTGTTCCTTACATAAGAGTTCTGTTGTACAGTAAGCTTTTACCCATAGCATTACAAGTTTTGTTCATGCTTGTAGAAAACCGACAGTCACACTGAATCCTAAACCATCCCACTGGTTTGAGTCTGTGTGATCTTAGCCCACAACTTGATATGAGGCAGATATTTAGTGTGTGGGCTGTGAAGTGGTACATCTAAAGGGTGTAACTTTAACACAAACCACTCTGACTACAATTGATTATTTTATCCCCAGAGGGTTTTTTATTTACATGAACTGGAGTGTGGAGAGAGCAAGAAGAGCGTTAGCCCCAAGCAGGAGGGAAGAATTCCCGCTGGTGAATCTGTAAACAAAAGCATGAGGGCATGGTAAAAGAACAGGGCCTTTTCTGAGCTACAGAGTCTTTCTTCCACATGTTCAAAATGATGAGCAGTGTTACGTGTCTGATGAGGGCATTTCAGGGCTTTCGACAATGTGTGTGGACCTCCTGCTGATGACACGCCTTCCACACATGCTGTAATGTGCAGAGGTGTAAAGAAAGCTTGTATAGTCAGAGGCTTGTTTATTAAAGTTAATCCAGAAATTGTAGTCATAATCATTAGTATAGTAGACAATGCCAAAAAGGGATAATCCTTAATCATAAACCAAAGAAGGAAAAACAAAGAAACAAGGATTGGACTTAATTAACTTAATGCATGATTGTGCTGTAAGAAATAAATACACAACTGATTTTAAACTAACACAAAAAACACATTAAAGTGCCATGGAAATTCAATGATGGAGTGAAAACAAAGCCAAAAGAAAGCCGTAAGAGTGCAGGCTGAGGGAATTCATGAAACATGCTTTTGATTTTGCTTTTATTACAGCGACGCTGTGCAGCCGGCAGTGCGGTGCTGCAGGAATCATTGCTGACGCTAATACATCTGGCACCCTGTGGAAGCTTCACCTCTCCAATCTGGCATTGCTTTTTTGTAGGATACTTACTTCTATGCTTAAATCAGTAGCCAGAATAAACAACAGACACCTTTAAAAAGTTTAATATCAGATTAGCATGTGTTTAAAGATGTACTGAAGTTCTGTCCGATTTCGTGAGGCTCAAATCTTTAGTAACGTGATGTATTCAGTCAAAAGATCAGTGGGAAGTGAGGAAAAGAAAGACATGAATGGTGCCGGTAAAAAGGGGCATAAAGTGCACACATGCTTAATTACTTTTGAAACATTAGACATGGCCAGCCTGCCTAGGCGTTTTAAAAAATAGTCGTCACTATGGGGTAGTAAACCGTAATTTGTTACAATTCACAGAACATAATTGATCAAAACAGAGCAATTAAAGTCCCATACTGTATAAACCATAAAGTATATGTCAGGTATGGGGACACGAACAATAGTGGTGGGCCACGGAGAGGAGAGCTAGGGTGAGGAAAGGACCCAATTGCAGAGACGAGCTAAAAGACAGGGGGTTTCAGACAGGAGTTTCATTGGGAAAAATCTGAGAAAAAGGCAGCATCAAAAACTCAGGTGGATGGCAAACACAAACACAGAAAAACAACAAAAAGTAACCAGAAAGCTGGTTCATCAGAAAAATCTAATCTAAAAATAACTAGGAAAACCTCAGAGTCAGAAATCCTCTTAAAAACCCTGGGAAAGAATAAAAAACCTCAAGAAATACCCAGCTTGAAGGAATATCCTTTAGCTCGAAATACTACCCGGCTTAAGCATAAACTGAAAGAACTAGATCATGAGAGTACGTTATTTTCCCGAGTTCAAGGAAAGCTATAAAAAAAAAAAGCCTCAGGAGAGGAAACTTCGGGACGCAAGAAGGAGCGGGAAACTCGGGACGAATCGTGAACTGGGAAAAGCCTCAGGAAAAAGCCTCGGGAAGGCTAGCAGGAACAGGAAACTCAAGAAGTCTCGAGCCGCTTGCTGGGAAATGGAGAGAAACCTCCACTTGGAAAAATTCGTGAAGGCTCTAATTGCACGAGAGGGGGAGAAACGAGAGGGGAAAAAGCTCCTGAGAGGCGGCATTGGCTTCTGGGGTCCAGTGAAAGACAAGGTGTGACCCCTTGGTCAGGGTGGTTAGGGGTACAGCCACAGAGCTGTAGATCCAGATACATTTACGATAAAAGTTTGCAAACCCTAAAAACTGCTGGACCTGTTTGAGAGTTGCAGGGGCTGGCCAGTCAACCACAGCTTGAACCTTTCCAGGATCCATTTGGATGCTCCCGAGGGCTATAATGAACCCAAGAAATTGGACGCAGGATAGGTAGAATTCACACTTCTCGGGGTTGACAAAGATGTGATTCTCAAGCAGGTTACTCAGGACCTTCTTGACATGCACCACATGGTCGGAAAGAGACCTTGAGAATATGAGGATATTGTTTTCCTAGACAAAGGTAAACTTGTTGAGAGTATCTTTGAGTACCTCATTGATCAAGGCCTGGAAGACCGGCGCTGGTTTGTGAGGCCAAACAACATGACCTGTGGGGGTGTCTTCCATTCATCTCCCTGCCTTATGCGCACAATATGGTAAGCATTCCGCAGGTCAAGCTTAGGGAAGACAGTAGCCTCGTGGAGAAGCTCGAAGGCAGTGGTCATCAGGGGCAAAGGGTAACGGTTGCGAGCCGGAACAGAACTTGGGAAAAGAACGTGATCCCGGAGCTCTGAAAGTAAAAACAGGACTTGAGGAAAGCCACAAGAGAAAAAAGCCTCAGTAGAAAGAACTCCAGGAAGCAAGCAGGGGCGGGAAACTCGGACGAAACCGGGGAAAGCCTCGGAAAAAACTCTGGGACGCGAGCAGGAACAGGAACTTATATTTTATTATAATATATAGATAAAATATCAAATGTTGAAAGTAAGACATTTTAAAATGTCATGCCAATTATTGGCTCATTTTGGATTTCATGAGAGCTACACATTTCAAAAAGTTGGGACAGGTAACAATAAGAGGCCAGAAAAGATAAATGTACAGGTAAGGAACAGCTGGAGGACAAATTTGCAACTTATAAGGTCAATTGGCAACATGATCTGGTATAAAAAGAGCATCTCGGAGTGGCAGTGTCTCTCAGGATCACCAATTCCCCCAATGCTGCGGTGAAAAATAGTGGAGCAATATCAGAAAGGAGTTTCTCAGAGAAAAAGAGTTTAAAGTTATCATCATCTACAGTGCAAAATATCATCCAAAGATTTAGAGAATCTGGAACAATCTCTGTGCATAAGGGTCAGGGCCGGAAAACATACAAGAATGCTACTGTAATGGAAATCATAACATGGGCTCAGTAATACTTCCAGAAAACATTGTCGGTGAACACAATCCACTGTGCCATTCGCCGTTGCCGGCTAAAACTCTATAGGTCAGAAAAGAAGCCATATCTAAGCATGATCCAGAGGTGCAGGCTTTTTCCCTGGGCCAAGGCTAATTTAAAATGGACTGTGGTCAGACGTCAGATGAAAATATAAAGTTATTTTTGGAAAACTGGGACGCCATGTCATCTGGATTAAAGAGGATAAGGACAACCCAAGTTTTTATTAGCGCTCAGTTCAGAAGCTTGCATCTCTGATGGTTAGGTGGTTGCATGAGTGCGTGTGGCATGGGCAGCTTACACATCTGGAAAGGCACCATCAATGCTAAAAGGTATATCTCAGTTCTAAAACAACATATGCTCCCATCCAGACGTTGTCTCTTTCAGAAGACCTTGCATTTTGCAACATGACAATGCGAGACAACATACTGCATCAATTACAATGTCATAGCTGCATAGAAGAAGGATCCGGGTCCTGTAATGGCCAGCCTGCATTCCAGATCTTTCACCCATAGAAAACATTTGGCGCATCATCAAGAAAAAGTAGAGGGGATACCACACAGTGGTAAACATGGCCTTATCCCAACTTTTTTGAGATGTGTTGATGCCATTAAATTTAAAATCAACTTATTTTTCCCTTAAAATAATACATTTTCTCAGTTTAAACATTTGCTATGTTGTATTCTGAATAAAATATTGAAATTTGAAACTTCCACATCATTGCATTCTGTTTTTATTCACAATTTCTACAGTGTCCCAACTTTTTTGGAATTGGGGTGGTATATATACTCCTAATGATAAGAAGGCACTGTTTTATGGGGTTATGAGTTTTATCTCGCCATCAGGTTCCTCAACACACATAACTGAACTGTACAAAACTTACACAATTCTTGTTTATAGTTTTTTTGCACATTCTACTGTATAACACATTGTACTGTAGGTTTACTCTCTGACGGTATTTTGTGTTTTGTGTATCTGTCGCACAATGTCTTATGTTTCTGTTTGCACTGTTGCACATGGTGCACTTTATGTGGCGAGGACAACTTACTTCAGTCCTTAGATTGTTCTGTATGTACAGTAGCTCTATGTTGTGTGATGTCATCCTGTTTCTTTATGTAACACCAGGGTTCTGGAGAAACGTTGTCTTATTTCACTGTGTACTGCATTAACTATACATGGTGGAAATTACAAAAAAAGCTTCTTGCCCGGAATTGATATATGACGTGTTTCTTAGTCATGGTGTGAAGTATCGATAATAATTGATACTGAAATTAGTTGTCAATAAATGTCAATATCAGTTAGTTGCAAGTCATCCAAGGCAGGGAAACAATTTTTTTTAAATTTTTTTTTCAAGTCTGTTAGCTTGCTGCATTTCTCTGTTCCATTCTCTTTTTATAGCATTTGTCATTTACAACAGTTAACTTCTGTTTTCTAACAGATTTACTGCAGCTTTTTTTTACATTCAAATGATTATTTTCAATGTTTGCGTATTTCATTTATGCATTCATTATCATTTATTATTTAAAATGTAATTAATATAATGATAATGATGATAAATTAATGAAATTAATTGTCAAAACAATGTATTATATTTTATATTGATTATTTTAAGCATGGTTGTCACCTTGCCATCTGCAATTATCATTTAAAACAATACAAATGTTGATTGACACAAATTGCTTCACCTTGCATACTTACATATTTTTTTGTATTATTATTACAGAAAGAAACAACCCAGCCTGAGTGAATTTCTGATGTGCTTCTCAACAAGCAGCTACTATACGCTTTAAAATGTCAAAATTAAAGACAGTTAAACTCAATTTAAAATGTAATTAATATAATGATAATGATGATAAATTAATGAAATTAATTGTCAAAACAATGTATTATATTTTATATTGATTATTTTAAGCATGGTTGTCACCTTGCCATCTGCAATTATCATTTAAAACAATACAAATGTTGATTGACACAAATTGCTTCACCTTGCATACTTACATATTTTTTTTTATTATTATTACAGAAAGAAACAACCCAGCCTGAGTGAATTTCTGATGTGCTTCTCAACAAGCAGCTACTATACGCAAAATTAAAGACAGTTAAACTCTATATGTGGTCTTTGCATTTTTTTTAAGTACATTTCATACATAAATACCTTGAATTAGTTATAAATAGTTATATTAACTTAAAATCTAATAAAAAGAAATACATTTTTATCCAATAAAACCCCCCCAATAAATCGTCGATTAATTGATTTTCAAAATAATCGTTAGTTGCAGCCCAAGTGTGAAGTTTTATGACACATTGCTTACTGCTGAGTCGTGATTCTTTGTTCTTGCTTTGCTTGTTGCTTAGTTTAACATCCTGGATTTGACTCTCACTTGTTTTTACTTGTGTATGTCCTGTCAGGAGACATGTTATGGGCTATTGCATCAATTACTTGATTGCTCATAATAAACACTTCACTGATTATGCCACTTGCCACCTGCATCTCCTCAACACTAAATTAAACAGAGGACTGTGCCTGGGGGAGTTTTAAGGTTCAAATATTTTCTAAGGGGAAGCCTTCACAGAGGATTGGGAAACATTTGTTTGAGGATGGTTAGTGATGTACAATTTAGTTTGTACAGATTTAGTGAGATGTTTTCATTTTCTAGTACGTAATCCTTTCCCCTGTGCCAAGGACTGGCTGTGCTAAGGACTTGACACAACTGATCAGCTATTTTAGAAGATTAACACAGATCAGGCATAACATTATGACCACCTGCCGAATATTGTATTGGTTCCACTTTTGCTGCCAAAATAGAACTGACCCATCGAGGCCTGGACTCCACTAGACCCCTAGAGGTGTGCTATGGTATCTGGCACCAAGATGGTAGCAGCAGACCCTTTAAGTCCTCTAAATTGTAAGGTGGAGCCTCAATGGATTGACTTGTTTTTCTGGCACATTGCACATATGCTCAATTGAAATGAGATTTGGGGAATTTAGAGGCCAACACCTCCAACTCATCGTTGTGCTCCTCAGACAATTCCTCAACCATTTTTACTTTGGCGCATTATCTTGCTGAAAGACAAGTCACAGCTGTCAGGGAATACCCACTGTAACAACAATGGTATGTGTGAAAGCAACATCCACATGGATTGGCCCTCATCAAACTTGCTTCAATCCTGCTTCATGCCGCTACTAACACATCAAATTTGCGGACAAAATGTTCACTAAATGCCTAATATATCCCACTCACTTATAGGGGCCACGATAAAGAGATAAACAGTGGTCATAATGTTATGCCTGATTGATGCATTCACAATTCAGATTTTGATGAATTTGGGGTTTGTATCAAATAAATAGCTATTATATTGTTATTATTATTATTATTTTTTTGGATACTGCCATAGTGTTTAACTAAAGAAACAAAGTTCATACACAAAAAAATCCTGACTGATTGCATTTGTAGCAAAGGGGACAGTTCGGATAATTTACCTCATTATGACTTTAATTTGGATAACCATGTGTAATATACACAAACAGCAAAGCACGTCAACATAAACGTGTTGCCAGTAAATTAATTAGTCATTTTAATGATCTCAGAGCTATTTGATATGCGTCCAATTATATGTATAAGGCAATGTTATTCAGAATTACGTTCAATTATGAATGTTTTCTTACTATTCCTGCTTTCAATCCATCCATCCTCCTTTCTCTCTGTTCACCTTTCCCTTTCTCCCATCATCTTTACTGCTTTATTTTTCAGCTAACTCTGTGATCGATTCTTTTCCTCTTTTGCTGTACAGGTTTGAAAACATTTTCCTGCTCGTGTTGCTTTCTCTTCTTCCCTCTGGCCCTCATCCCTCTCTCCCTACATGCCTAATCATCAAGACATCTGCCAGAGGGAGGCTGGTATCTGCTCTGAGCTAGGAGAAAAAGAGAGAAACAGGTAACAAGATACAGACCGACATGAGATAAAGATAGAGAATAAAAGAAGGATGCAGATTAGAAAGAATGAGGGGGAGAGGGAGACAGATGGATAGGAGAGAGAAGAGGATATATAGAGAAAGATGAGGGGAAACAAATACAAACAGAAAAAAAAGGAGGGATATGCCGACGGAAATATAAGTACGGAAGAGAGATGGACCAAGAAAGGAAAAAGAAAGAAGAGATAAAAATAGAAGGAAATATAGGGAGAGATGCGGATCGCCCTCTGAAAGAGAGGGAGCGATAAGTACAGACAGAAAGACGAGAGAGAGAGAGTGAGAGAGAGGGGGTGGGGGGGAGAGATATAGCACAAATCTTGCCTTGCCCTAAATCATCTAAACTCTGTCCATCAATTAGTTTTCCAATCTTGGCTGCAGTGTGTAAATCCACTTTTTTTCTAGCCTTCTTCACTCGTTCTCTTCTGTTTTTTTTTTTTCCTCTTACTTTCTCTCTTTTGGTTCATGTTTCTCTGTCAAAAAGACAGATGGGGAAATGGAGAGGCAGAGTCTCATGCCACATGCGGTCCATTAATCTACCTGGTGGCTAAGTGGTTTAGAAGCTGACCGCAGCACGGAGCACAGCTGAGAGAGTGCATCAGTGGGACGGGGGGCATTTATGGATTTTGGGGTCTCTTACCATCATGTGTATGGAGGTATGGTAAACCTGTCACATGTCCCTGTGGGTGAACAGCAGAAAACAGTCAGTGTGACCGTTTAATTGTTATCTTGCTAGCTAGGTACACTTTCACCACACAGAAAATGTTACTCAGATCAATCTGGTTGTTCAGTGGCATTGAGAAATAGACTTTTATTATAGTTTTATTATTGTCAAGTTTATGAACTCTTAACTGATCTGTTCATGCTAACATTAGTTGGATTCTGAAAATAATTCTTGTTTCTGTTCTTATTTTAGTTTTGTCAATTTTGAATTTCAAGGGTCACATACAACATTGTGTGTTGTCTCTCAATTTATAAATAAGGTCTCGACAAATTCACCATCTTTTTCATTTCCACATTTGTTACATTCAATAGAGCCTAACTACACTACTGGTGGAGGTATTAGGACACCTGACTTTCCCAGCCATACATGGTTCTTCAACAAACTAAAAAAGTTTATAGGATGCAACATAAAATGTTTCCCCTAACCTAAACTAGGAGATCCAAACTTGTTCCCATGTGCACAAAGCCAGCTCCATGAAGATCTGCTTTACATTGTTTGGAGTAACTATTACCGTAGGTCTTAAATGGCTTGATATAGAGCTCTGTCCTCAAATCTATTGATCACCGATGGGATGCGTTGAGACTCTGACTGCACCCCAGGCCTGTAAATTTGTACCTGACTATACAACACCCTTGTGTTGAGTGGGAGTTGTTATAACAGCACTAAATGACTAAATGTGGAATGAGATGTTCAGATATGTTTATGAATGTTGTGGTCAGGTGTCTATAAACATTCATTCATGTAGTGCTTATTCATATTTTCTTAAGAAAGTGATGTCAAAACGCATGACCAAAGGACACTTAATTTTGGTTAAGACAATTTTATCATCTTTTTGATTTTTGACTTCAGTTGCAGTGTTTTTTAAAACTTGGAGACTCTTTTCTAGAGTTTTCTCTGAGGTCACATAAAAAAAAAAGTTACATAAATTAGTTGCAAAAATAAGTCAACAAATATCAGATGTGACTTCATGCTAGAACTTTACTCCTGGCTGTGATACATGTAAAACACATTTCAGTTCTAAATATATAGTATAAATGTCACTCACTGTGTGAAGGGTTTTCCCGGCATGCCAAACGTACATACGAGTGACAGAATTGAGGGGTAATTTGGTATTCAGCGATGTGGCTCAGGCTGCCAGGTGTTGCTTTTCCTACAAGTAAGAAGAAACGTCACTTTAATATTCTCTGAAAAATATGAAAATTCTCTCTTTTTTTTTTTTCAAAAGATTTTAAACTATATATTGGCTTCATTAAAATTCCCTTTACACTATTACCAGGTGGTGTGTCTTATAATAAAAGTATTAAAATCTGTGTTCGTTTGCCTGCATGTCAGCTTATGACTAAATAAAATGTTTATATTTGTGTATATATTAATGTGCATGTGTGTTTATATATTAATTTCCCCAAATTTCTAATTAATTCCTATAAATGCCTATATATTTTTGTAAATTCCCATAAATTCCTGGTAAGTTTCCAACGTGAAGTATTTCATATGAAACCCTTAATAGTAGCTCTGTGAGTTAGACATGTGACAGTTCTACTCCATGGATTTCTATCTTAATGGAAAGTTAGAGACCCGGGTTTTTTCATTCACTGAAAGAAAATCAATTACCAAATTTCAAGTGGTATTTTATGAATGGATGAGGCTGCATAATAAGTGCTTGGTGAAATACACATGTCTAATACTAATCAAACAAATGAACAAGGAGTGCACTAGCGTGAAAGGCATTAAAAAGAATATGAACACAGCCATATTTGTGTGTGTGTATATGAAAGGGGAAAAATCCATATTGATGTACGCGTGTGTTTCACATGGCTCTGCATGTTGGATCAAGAGGTTACACACGTTTCCCTGTGTTTACACTTAGAGAGGATGAGATTTATTTTTGATGCTGTGATTGCATATTAATAACGTGCAGCGAAAGGAGTCTCACTCGCAGTTCCTCAGTCGCTGTTTACTGAGCAATCACTGCTTAATTTATAACATTATCCCAGCAGCTGGTGCACGTCCACTTCCTCCTTCCCTCTCTCTCTCTTTCTCTCTCTCTCTCTCTTTCTCTCTCTCTCTCTCTGAGAATGTGTATGAGTATACGAGTTTGTGACTATCTGTTTAGGGTAATTATTTTCTGCCTCATGAATTTGAGAAGCCTGACATCAGCTTATTTTTGTGCGGAAAGCAGGGCGAAAAAAGTGCATTCAAATTTGATATTAAAATGGACATTATGTGACGAGAGGTTGATTAAGAAGAGGTTGATTTGAATTTTAATGTAACCTCCTTTCACAATTTATTAATATTTGATTCTCCCATTTCACCCACCACACCCACGTTCACTCTTGGTGAGCTTTTAATTGTTTTTCTTTTTAGCGCTCGGTCCTTCTAACTGCATTCTTCTGTATAGCCACACACTACATCATATTTTAATAAATAAATATAGGCGCTGCTGCTCACACATCGCAGTACCTACACACTGTACACTGTGCTCCAAAATTCCACAGAACTGTTCTATTTGGACATTTCATAAGAATGAGGTGTTGTGTGAATGCATAGATTGCACTATATTCGAGGTGGTATCAAAAAGTTTTTTGCGAAACGCAGAAGGTGCTTGACAAGCTTAGAAAAGAAGACTTTCAGGGACAATTTTGAAGTTGATGGTGTGTAAATGTTACTAAATAGAGTACATTAAAAAATCAAATCTTTCTTTCGGCTTCTCCCATTAGGGGTCGCCACAGTGGATCATCTATATTTATTATCCCCAAGTTCAATTTGGCACATGTTTTTACGCTGGATGCTCTTCCTAACACAACCCTCCCCATTTATCCGGGCTTTGGACCAGCACTAAGAGTGTTGGCTTGTGCCAGCACTCTTGTGCAACGCTAATGGCTGGGGTTGGTTCCCTGACTGTGGATCGAACCCGGGCCGCAGCGGTAAGAGCGCCACATCCTAACCACTAGACCACCAGGGAACCCTAAAAAAATCTAATCTAATCTGCAATAAAGAAACTTTTTGATATTACCTCATATTGCACAGCCATTATGATGTCTTGTAATAAGCAAGTTTTCTCTATAATGGTATAGCCTGTTCTCATTTTCACACTTGTGGATTGAGTGAGGTGCGAAAATTGTTTTCAAGCTTCAGAGCAGTTCAGATTACCAAACTCTCTTACACGTGAAGATGTTGATCTCTCTGGTGAGGTCCACATCAGGTCCGGAAGCAATCTGCACTTCGGCACCACATGCCAAGTAACAAGATTGGATAAACTTACCATGTTACTTATAGCTTCAATGCATTGGTTAAAAACACAGAACCCATTCATATGTGGTACAAGTTCTTACACTGAGAACACACTTGTGCTGGCCTGCATTGATAAAAGTAATCTTGTATGAGATTAGCCACTTGTATGCATGGATTCCTGCCCCAAAAGCACTCCAAAAGCACAGTTCCTTGCTGCTTAAGTGTTGGTTTAAAAGGGAATAGTTGGAATTTTGTCAGTGCATTTATTACAACAAAGTGTCACACCATAAGTACCTCCATGTTCTTGTCCATAATCTACAATATACTCAATACACTTTTACCTCCAGAGAATGCATGCATGTCCATTGATTGGAAGTAAATACTCAGATTTACAGTGTAGTGTAACTCATTAATGCTAACAAAATGCTTTTACAAAACTTGTCACTCTTGTGTGAACTTTTGAGATGAAATCATCCATAGTTTGGAAGTCCATCCTGAGGTGCAATTTCTTAGTTTTATTTTTAAGAGTTCAAAATCTCAGCTTTAGAATGCATCGTCAAAATCTGTCCTCTCTGCACACTCCAGCGTTCAGGCCAAATCTGAAAGCACTTTTTGTTTCCTCTTTTTTAATCTCTTTCTGAATGTTGAGCACTGAGATTACACACATCTGTCTATCCTCTCTTCCACGAGCTGGTTATCGGTGCATGAGCACCAACCTCAGCATTCGATTGCACATTTATTGGACTCGCTGCTGAGCTAGAAAAGACCTTTGACATTTGTATAATTTTACATCCCAGTCAATAGCAGCATAAGACCTGCAACGAACGGGGTGAGTATCAAATCATAGTCTGAAGTACAATAAAATTGATTTGTGGTCTTTACCTCCACAGGCTTGCACATGTTTGTATTTCTGATAAAGATTGTGTGTTTGTTTGTTTCCCCCCAATTGTGCTCATTGTGCACTGATGTTAAAAATCTGAATACGTTTTTCTACTGTTTTCTGATTACAGCAGTAAATTTGTGCTTATAGAATAGAGAGCGCACAGCAACAGCATACGGCGGAAAACAACCATGTGCTCGGATCGTAAAATCCGGGTAAATAATTCATTAAAAGTTTAAGCACTGAAATTGCACTTAAATATTAATGAGCTTGCTATTTTGTGCTATTATAGATGAAACAAATATTAGTATTGCTATGCTTCCACATAAACCACACACAGTCACATGACCAGAGACAATGTAGAAACACAACGTCCTCAACTTGTCTCTACTTTTTCTTTAAATCATTAAATCCCCAATTTCCTTCTTTTTACTACATATAGTATACAGTTAATAAACTGGGGATCATGTCGCATTGACGTGCCGAGTAAATAGCCACATCTGGTATTTAAAGAATTTGGCGAGATGTTTAAGGAATGATCCTCGATTAACTTGTCTTAACACTAAAATTCAATCTGATGGCGCTAGACCATTTTGTGTGCAGTGTGTGTGTGTGTGTGTGTGTGTGTGTGTGTGTGTGTGTGTGTGTGTGTGTGTGTGAGAAAACACGATTTCATGAATATGTGAATGTGTATATATAACATGCAGTTTGACCTGGCTAAGTATAAAGTGTGTGTGTGTGTGTGTGTGTGTGTGTGTGTGTGTGTGTGTGTGTGTGTGTGTGCACATGTATGTGCATGTATGTAGGGATTATGCAAAAGGGTGTAAAATATGGTAAGAGAACATTTAATTTGTTTCGTCAGCTTTTTAAGAACATATGCGTGTAGGTGTTAAGCTGCTACAACACATCTCCTTGGCCGTCCCATTTCACTGGAAACATCATGCTTGGCTTTCATGTCTGGTCTCCATGGCACATGTTAACATGAACCACGTGCCAGGACTTCAAACGAGCGGTTTCTCATGAGCAGGGCTAAAAAGCTCAGTATGCAGCAGCAGGATGGGAAAAGGCAGTCTGAAAAACAGTGAGGGAGAACAGCAGAGAGATATGCCAGGCAGGAAGATGTAGAAATAGGATAAATGGGTTTGAGCACTTAGAGCTTTCTCACAGTGGGAAAAATGAACGGATGAATGAGGGTGACCCTAGGGATGAAAGACTTAAGAAAAAGTGCAGTGGTTCAGAATGAGGAACGGCAGGGTAGATGACAGAACGGCAGAGGAAAAATTTGCTGCATTGCTCAGCGAGAGAACGCCGAGAGCTGAAGTGTCTAATTTCCCAGAGCTCTGCGTCAAGCTACAATGGTGTGTAGGACTGCTGTCTCCCTAAAGGACCTTGGTGGCACAGAGGCAAGAGCTGAGGGAGGAGTAGGGACAGTGGTCCTCTTTTAGAGAAAAAAAAAATTCTTACAGCCTGTTAACCTTGCTGGCACTGAGTGGGAGTCATTATAGAGTGGACAGCTGCACTCTGTCACTGCCACCTCACGATCCGCTGCCCTCACTCTTACTGCCTGTTTGCTCAGCTGTGTGCGGCATGTGAAAGAAGAGGAAGAGAGGAAGTCAAAATAGGAAGAAAACGAGATAGTGAAGATTTAAACAACATTAATAATACTGAGTGCCATTGTCATATTAAAAATAAATAATATCATTAATAGCAGCTCCAGGGTTCCAGCTCTCCAGGGTTCTCTTAGAGGGCTTGCTCCCACCTTCCAAAAACATGTCAGCAGTTGCATCAGTTATTCTCCATCACACCCAACCTGCTGAAGATGACTAAATGAAGTCTTTAAGGAACTTAAACAAGAATTTCTTAGTATTATTTATATTATAACCTGCAGCATTGCTCATACAAATCATCCTAGAAAACATTTTCTTTCTTGCAGTGTTTTTGTATTTTGTTTATTACTACACTATATATTTTTTTAGTATGCTATATAATTAGGAGAAAAACATATAAACATGCACCCAGGCCAGAATTTAGTAAGCGCCATCTAAAAAATGGAAAGGTATTAATTTACATTGATGAATGCATTCATTATTAAATACTTAATTAATCTCTTGAATATGAATATTCACTTTTTTACAACTCTTTTTGTTTTTAATGGGTGTTGTAATTAATGGGATTGAGACCTACATATGACAGGCTTTAGATTTACTCCTCCGGGAGTCTCTTTAAAAATGTCAAAACAAGTTGATTCCTATTATCTTTTAAATCAAATCAGTTGATCACCTCTGTCTTGCGTCTTTCTTGAAGTTAAGACTAAAAATGCAGCTCGTCATGAGAAAATGCTAAATCTTCTAACACTACTGGAAAACTCAGCTTTACCATTGCTGGTTACAAAGTACTCAATCTGGAGATTCCTTCAATAAATATTGCAGAAAACTTCTCCATGTTAACAATTACAGCTCTGTTTTTTATTTGCTACTTCCACTGTACAAGACACTGTGTTAGGTGTTACTATGGAAACTATATCATATTAGACCAAGCACATTAATATAACCTTGTAAATTGCCTTGTCCCCAGAACTATTGTCAGAGCTGCTGCTGTAGAAAATTACCCAGCTTTCTTATGACCATTTTGTGGAGAACCTTTATCTCACACCCCTACCTCATTTACCTCAAATCTTTTGTTCGATTTTTTGATCATTTTTGCAGTTATAATTTGTAAATTATTTTATCCGACTGCACTTGGATATTAGCCTCTTTATCTGCGATGATAGTATTTTGAGTTTTAGGGTAACTGTCTTGATTGATGGATTGGTGCAGACAAGCCAATGTTCCCTAACATTCATGCACATGGTTCAAATCATAAGGTCCGAAGTTTATCAGTACTTACTATTTTCTTCTATTCTTCTATTAGTGGTTCCTTCTCCCTTCTCTCTCTAAACCAGAAATAAAAAATGAATGCATTACATTTGAAATGGCTCTGAAGTGCCAGCATAAGGGAACAGATATGTAAATCATTCCTCATGTGTGAAGTTCGATGTGATCGCTGATTGCTGTGGGATTAAACGAATTTGCATTCTCATGTTAACTGGGGCCAAGTGGACCTGCCAGAAATTAGAGTGCATTCAAGAAGTGTGTTGCTATTCTTATGTAGAGAGCTGATGTTGAGAAACGTTGGATCCTGATGGATATATTTTTATATACAAGCTCAAATACAACAGAAATCCTGTGAAAGTTTAAAACAAGGCTTTTCCCTTTTCTCTTCTCATTGTAAATTGTCCCAGAGCAATTTTGTAATCTCTTTTATTTAGTAAAGTGTTAACTCCGAGGAATACATCTAATTACATTTTTTCAACCAGTGAAATTGGCTTATTTGTTCTGCTTATGGTTAGTTGGCCTCATTAAAGCACTTTTGCATTCTGTTCAAATTTATTTTACTAATATTTTTCGAGTCCTGTATTTGCTTAATAGCTTTTGATTCAACAGAAAATTTGTGTGCAGTTTCATCCAAAAAGTCTGACTTTCATCAATTATGCAGAACTAATTAGGTTCAGCGTTACAGGGGAGATTCTCGTGGGCCATGGTTCTCAAATGGGTTACTGTCATTCAACAAACCCTGTTAGCTTCTTTTTCTGGCTTATTGGCTTTTTATAGAAATGTTTAAATAAAGATAAATATTTTTATTAAGTGCTTGACTTAAAATTCTGCTGATCTTCTGATTTTTACAGTATGTACTTGGTGCTGTCAATACACCACTAATGAACTATTTTATATTTGGTTAATAGCTTACCATTAGTCATAGAATCATGGTCTGGATCACGGTTGAGTTCCCTATCAAAAAGGCTTCGGGAATGCATCTGAGTGTTCACGCTCTGAAATAATGTGTGTAATCAGGAAAAAAGTTGGACGCTGGCCATCACCGGCGGGGTGACGTCACGACCAGAATGTATAAAACGCATATCGAGTGAAAGGAGCGGCAGCTTATGTTTGTTCGCAAATCGCGATGTGTGTTTGTGTTGTCTGTCAGATTGTTTGTCAAAAAAAATGTCAAGAAAAAAAGAAAATAAAAAAGAGAAAAAAATAAAGAATACGCACAGCTTGTGTGTCGCTCGCTTGGGAGCGCAGCATGCAAAATCGGTTCTCGAGAAAGCCAACTGTAATCACGGTGCACGCACTCAATCTATTACCGCTGGGCACACTTCGAGGAGGGTGCCCTGGCTCCTCACTGGTCTGGCCCAGCTCTCGCGGAGGCAGAGCGCCGTGCCAGCTCCTGGAGTTTGCAGCTGGACCTTGCAGAGGGTTTCAAAAAGGGGATGTCCCTATCTCCGACCTC
This sequence comes from Silurus asotus, assembly GCA_024362625.1. NCBI lineage: Eukaryota > Metazoa > Chordata > Actinopteri > Siluriformes > Siluridae > Silurus > Silurus asotus. The sequence continues at coordinate 1,747,776 of MU551567.1, read as the reverse complement.
ACCTGCTCGGTCCAGCGCTTGCTTGCAGGCTTCGGAAGCAAGCCTTTTGGCGGATTCTTTTCCCTGCGATGAGCGCATGCAGCTCCGCCTCTCTTCCTCCGAGGATGGGCCACACTTCGCGATACGAAATCCAAGAAGCTTACGGAGGTTGTAACACGTGCCATCGCAAAGCTCGATTATACCTTTGCCGGCTCATGAGCAGAAAGTGCCTTCATCTAGTAAACTAGATGACCACTTTGTGACACCCGCCTCACAACCTCCGTCTTCCCTTTTCTCCTTTACCCCTTCAGTGGTGGCTCAGGACCCATGGAGGGGCAACCCCCTCTGCACTATCAAGGTCATGCAGTGATGCCTATGTGCCTTAGATGTTTGGAGAGATCCCCGGATCCCATCTCTAGTCCCCGTGCTAGCTTAACGCTAACGACGGATGTGTCCCTCAAAGGGTGGGAAGCAATCATGAGTGGTCGCTCCGCCTGAGGTCTTTGGGAGGGTCCCCATCTACAGGACACATCAACTGCCTAGAAATGCTGTCTGTGCCGGAAATGCTTTTAGCACTGAAGGGTTTCGATAGATTGCTGCACTGTCCCCTCTATTTCTCCCTTACTGGGGCTGGACACCATGGCTCAGGCGTAGCTGAGGGGCGCTGCTTCCAGGAGTTCTGAAAAGAGTTCGCTGGGACAGAGCTCAAACTGATCTTTAAAGAGCTCCCTTTGCCAATAGTCAGAAACAGGTCTGGGTCATTAAATGCTACTGCATTCTAAAGACATTATATATAAGTGCCCCGTTAAATTTGTGGTAACAGATTGGGGATAAACCACAATGGCAGAAAATGGCAAGTGTCCTTAAACTTTTCTGCAATACATTTTGTGTATGTATACTGTACACACACTGTATATGGACTGTCTCAAATAGGCTTGATGAGGATTCATTAATTCATGTCATGTATTTGTTAGGTTATCAAAGCAGAACAAAATACCAGACACAAGTTTAATAAGGTCAGGAATGCTTGCAAAACTGAGGCTGGTGCTTTGAATAAACCTAATGAGTTACACGCTGTAACTAAGCTTATTATAAAATTGAAATGAAGTTTGTGTTGAACAGCAATGAACAAACGTATTGAATACTTGTATAGCAAAGTAGCCCTGTTAAACAACAACCTTGTTTCATTACCTTGATTTTTAACCTCTTTTTGTTAGAAAACATTAATGATTTTTGTGTTCAGCAGCACACGTAAGGGATGTTTAGGCATATCAGTAAAGACAGACAACTGTATATTCAGGTTTGTATTTGATTATGAAAAAAATGTATAAAAACGCACATTACAATAGATGTCGGAATGCACCAGGGGATCGTCCTAGGGTCAGTCATTCCAAGTCTAGTGTGGAGATTGTGTCTAAGCAGGTTTCTTATGGAGGAATAGATATCCTCACAAAGACAATCATATTTATCAATTTTGGCTTTCTTTAAAAATATGAATTATTTTTATATTATATATTAAATATCTATTAAAAATAAAAGCTAATGTTTTCTTTTGGTTATTAATGTTAGTTATGGTGTGTGTGTGTGTGTGTGTGTGTGTGTGTGTGTGTTTGTGTGTGTTATACAGCTAAGTCACTAAATATATTTGTTAAATTGTTTGCAATTTAACACAGTAAAACAAATGTTTACTGATTAAAAAAATGTTTTGAGTGTTTTTTAATTTTTTTTTTTATATCTGAGTAAAGAAATTATGTCGTAAATAAATGTGTGTACTGAAGGATTAAATTTAGCTTTTTCTATAAAATTCTATTTTTTGTAAAAATGGTCAAACAAAAATGCATGCTGCATTAATCACACGTTAATAAACCAGTGGCGTTAAAATGTATTTGCATTTTGATAGCCTTAAATAATATATTAATACAAAACGAATAATTTTTTTTACCTAATTAATGTATCTAGGTTGAACATCCAACATATAGAACACAAGCAGAGAAAATATGATGCTGATAATGATGATGATGATGATGATCAGGTGATCAGAAAGGTCTCTGTTCTCAGTCAAGTCAAGTCAAGAAGTCAAGACAAGAAGTCAAGTCAAGAAGTCAAGACAAGAAGTCAAGTCAAGAAGTCAAGACAAGAAGTCAAGTCAAGAAGCTTTTATTGGCATTTCAACCATAAATAGCTGAAGCAGTACACACTGAAATGAAACAACGTTTCTCCAGAACCCTGGTGCTACACAAACAACATAAAGCTACATAACAGAAAACACAGGGCTAAGGACTAGTAAGTGTCCTCGCCACATAAAGTGCATCATGTGCAACCTGGTGCAAACAGTGCAAGACAGACAGTGTAAGACAACACAAGACGGTGTAGGACAAATACCCAAAAACCAGTAAACTCACTGTATATTACACAGTGAGGTGTGTAAAAGAGAACTGAGTACAGTGTACATGTAATGAAATAAAATGTAGACAAAAGATTTTGTGCAAAAAAGCAACAGCAGCAGTCAAAAAGATGTGCAAAACCTGCAGGTAAACAGTTTGTAATAATGAAGTAATATAATATGGATGGTGCTGAAGACATGGATGTGTGAAGTGACTACGAGTGTGTGTTGAGTCCAGGTTGTACAGATCAGTGTGCGTAGTTTTAGTTTAGAGAAGTTTTAGTTTAGTTCCATATTGAGGAACTGATGGCTTGAGGGGAGAAACTGTTGCACAGTCTGGATGCAGCAGTCTAAATGCTTCAGAACCACTTTTCTGGTGGTAAGATGGTGAAAATTGTATATGGGGGTGTGTGGTGTTGTCCAAAATGCTGTTGGCTTTGTGGATGCAGTGTGTGGTGTAAATGTCTTTGATAGAGGGGAGAGAGACTCCGATGATCTTTTCAGCTGTCCAGCTGTGCAGTTCCCAAACCAGGCAGTGATGCTCAGCTGCTCAGGATGCTCTAAATGGTCCCTCTGTAGAACGTGGTCAGGATGGAGGGAGAGTGATGCGCTTTCCTCAGACTTCTCAGAAAGTAGAGACGCTGCTGGGCTTTCTTGGTGATGGAGCTGGTGTTGAGTGACCAAGTGAAGTTCTCTGCCAGATGAACACCAAAGAATCTGGTGTTCTTGACGTTCTCCATGGAGGATCCATCGATGATCATTGGAGAATGGTCAGTATGTGCTCTCCTGAAGTCAACAACCATCTCTTTCATTTTGTTAACTTTCAGAAACAGGTTTTTGGCTCCTTACCAGGCTGTTAACCATTGCACCTCCTCTTTGTATGCTGACTCATCGTTCTTGCTGATGAGACCCACCACAGTGGTGTCATTGGCGAACTTAATGATGTGATATGAGCTCACAGCCCCGAGCTCAGAGTTTGGGCGATACGCACCCTGCATGGGGTCCAGGAAGGGTGGAAGCTGGGTCTTAATGTGCCTCATGATGAGACTCTCGAAGCACTTAATCACGATAGGTGTGTGTGCGATGGGATGACAGTCATTGAGGCAGGAGACAGTACACTTCTTCCACACCTGAATGATGGTCGTCGTCTTGAGCTACTTGGGAACAATGATGCTGCTCAGGGAGTTGTTAAAGATGTCGGTGAAGACAGCTGTGGTTAGGGCACCTGGTCACTGGGAGGAGGGGTGGTCTTCCTTGCCCCGTTATGTTTTCCTGCACCTCAAACCGGGCACAGAAGTCGTTCGGCGCATCTGGGAGGGAGGCGTCACGGTCACAAGCAGGTGAAGTTGCAGCTTCCCTGTACATGTTCCAGTCTTTGCATTTAAATTAGTCCTGGAGAGCAGTCATGGATCCTGCTGGCCAAGTTCTCACCTGTTTGCGAGCTGGTCTTGAACACCTGCTGAGTGGTCTGTATGCTGGGATCAGCACAACACAGATGTGGTTCGAGTAGCCGAGTTGGGGGCGGGGCTTCGCCTGGTATGCGCCTGAGATGTTTGTGTAAACAATATCCAGCATGTTTTCTACTCTGGTTGCAAAGTCATGTTTACATTGCTGACTCACTCTGTCTCATCCACCTTAACCCCAAGCTTGTGAGAGCCAGGAAATATTACACCAGTGGTAGATTGAAAAAGCTGCGCTATGACAGGAAATAAGTTAATGGGCTGAAAACGATGCACAGTGAGAAGGAAAAATACTGACATTTCAGCAAATAGATTAGAACTTACGAGTATGATTTGAAAATGTACAAGTAGAAAGTACAGTTATTTGTGTAAAAAGCTATCCAGCTATCCATTAATGATACTTCATACTCAAGGTTACAGTATCAGTAACTGGAAAAAAGTGCCATCGTGCCATCTTCATTTTCATTTGACAGTTTGAGGACAAGTTAAGTTTGTTAGAGAAAACCTCTCGATCTTATCTCGGCACCCGCTGTGCTGAGAAGGTTGAGGACAGCAATCGAATAAAGTCCCTTTCCTTTTCTCTACCATTTTCAATCTCTCTTTTTTAAGCCTATCACTCCTTGTTTCCCAACACAATCATATTGAATCATCTCTAAATAAGAGGTTCTGCTAGCACGCCTGTTGATTGTCCCGAACACACACAGGGGAAGGTGCCTGTCACCTAGGGTCAGCATTGAGAGACGTAATTGGCCAGGCTGGAGTATCATTTGACTCAGCCAAGGCTGTTTGTAGAGTAATGGGATTTTTCCACTCTCTGAGAAGCACCACCGAGGGGGAAGGTGGTGTGCGGTGTACTTTACCTCTGATTGAAAACAAGCAGGGCGATTCTCTCAGTGCAACAAAAACCAGACACACTCACTTTCCTCACTATTCTTCCTTCCTGTCTTGCCATCTCTTACTCAATTACCTATATTTTTCCTGTCTTATATTGTCTTGTTTGGTCTCTCTCTCTCTTTCTTTCTCATGATAACTACTGACTCGAGATGTGTAATAGAGACATGTTATTGAAGCTGACAGGCTGAATGCTTATAAAAGTTATTTTAGTGTCAGGTATTAATGAGTGCATGTGTGTCTGTGAAATGTTTAGTGTTTAATCAGAACTTTGTCTAATGGGTAATTCCCCAACATAGAAAGCTGGTACTGTCTCAGTCATACTGGTGTAAACTAGTTCATGAATGTTTTTTACCTAGTGCTAAAAACACTACCACCCATATTATATTATAAACTGCTTACATGCTGTTTTGCACACCTACTCAATTGCTGCTGTGTTTGTTTACTATGAAATTATTTTTTTTTTGCACATTGCACATTATACTGTATAACATATTACACATTAGGTATACTGGTCACTGCTATTTTGTTTAACTGTCCTGCACTGCAACATCTTATGTTTTGCACTGTTTGCACTGGGTTACACATGATGCATTTTATGTGGCTTGGACAACTTTAGTCCTTAGCCCTGTTTTCTGTTATGTAGCTCTATCTTGTGTTATGTAGCTGCATATTGTTATATGTGGCACCAGGGTTCAGGAGAAACATTGTCTTATTTCACTGTGTATTACATCAGCAATATATGGTTGGAATGGCAATAGAAGTTACTTGACTTGATTTGAAGTAAATCTTTCACAGATTTAATTCAGATATACAAGTATGTAAAAGTGTAGAATGTATGCCTATATTTCCTGTAAGCACACAGACCTTTTACTACAAATCTTTTACTTCCAAAGTTGGGACACTGTGCAAATTGTGAATTAAAAAGAAAATGCAATAATTTACAAATCTGATAAACTTATATTTTATTCACAATAGAATATAGATAACATATCAAATGTTGAAAGTGAGACATTTTGAAATGTCATGCCAAATATTCTGGATTTCTTGAGAGCTACAGAATCCAAAAAAGTTGGGACAGGTAGCAATAAGAGGCCGGAAAAGTTAATTGTACATATAAGGAACAGCTGGAGGACCAATTTGCAACTTATTAGGTCAATTGGCAACATGACTGGGTATAAAAAGAGCCTCTCAGATTGGCAGTGTCTCTCAAAAGTCAAGATGGGCAGAGGATCACTAATTTCCCCAATGCAACGGTGTGGAAAATAGTGGAGCAATATCAAAATGGAGTTTCTCAGAGAAAAATCGCAAAGAGTTTAAAGTTCTCATCATCTACAATGCAGAATATCATCCAAAGATTCAGAGAGTCTGGAACAATCTCTGTGCTTAAGGGTCAAGGCTGGAAAACCATACTGGATGCCCCTCATCTTCGGGCCATTCAACGGCACTGCATCACATACAGGAATGCTACTGTAATGGAAATCACAACATGGGCTCAGGAATACTTCCAGAAAACATTGTCGGTGAACACAATCCACTCTGCTGGTCAAAACTCTATTGGTCAAAAAAGAAGCCATATCTAAACATGATCCAGAAGTGCAGGCATTTTCTCTGGGCCAAGGCTCATTTCAAATGGACTGTGGCAAAGTGGAAAACTGTTCTGTGGTCAGCCGAATCAAAATTTGAAGTTCTTTTTAGAAAACTGGGAGGCCATGTCATCCGGACTAAAGAGGATGAGGACAACCCAAGTTGTCATCAGCGCTCAGTTCAGAAGCCTGCATCTCTGATAGTATGGGGTTGCATGAGTGCGTGTGGCATGGGTAGCTTACACATCTGGAAAGGCACCATCAATGCTGAAAGGTATATCCAAGTTCTAGAACAACATATGCTCACATCCAGATGTCTTCTCTTTCAGGGAAGACCTTGCATTTCCCAACATGACAATACCAGACCAAATACTGCATCAATTACAACATCATGACTGCATAGAAGAAGGATCCGGGTACTGAAATGGCCAACCTGCAGTCCAGATCTTTCACCCATAGAAAACATTTGGCCCATCATAAAGAGGAAGATACGACAAAGAAGACCTAAGACAGTTGAGCAACTAGAAGCCTGTATTAGACAAGAATGGGACAACATTCCTATTCCTAAACTTGAGCAACTTGTCTCCTCAGTCCCCAGACGTTTGCGGACTGGTATAAAAAGAAGAGAAGATGCCACACAGTGAACAGTAAACATGGCCTTTCCCAACTTTTTTGAGATGTTTTGATGCCATGAAATATAATATCAACTTATTTTCGCCCCTAAAATGATGCATTTTCTCAGTTTAAACATTTGATATGTCATCTATGTTGTACTCTGAATAAAATATTGAAATTTGAAACTTCCACATCATTGCATTCTGTTTTTATTCACAATTTGTACAGTGTCCCAACTTTTTTGGAATCCGGTTTGTACCAGTTTTGTTCTGTTCTATGTTTCTCACATGAATTCCTCTTCTTTTTCATAAGCCATCACTGTAATAGTGTTAGCGGCCTTATTAGCAAACATGGCAAACTACACCTTACAAGAAATACACTTTATAGACTAAAGTTTATGGATAGGTTTTTAAGATTTGTATGTGCTTTCTGAACATCCCATTCCACATTTAGTCCCCATTTTGCTCTATTAACAACCTCCACTCTTCTGAGAAAATGTTTCACTAGATTTTGTTTATATAGAGTTGTCCTCATTCAGTGAAGTGTTATTAAAGTCAGGTTTTGATGGACGGTAAGGAGGATTGGGAAGCAGGCAGTGTTCCAATTTTATTTCAGTGGTGTTCATTAGGGTTGAGGTGAGAGCTCTAGAGCAGGCCACTCACGATCTTCCACTCCAGCCCATTTAAAGCATATCCTCATGGACCTCGCTTTGCATATGATCATGCTGGAACAAGATGAAATCTCCTATTACAAGAGAAGGTATAATTTACAGCTACCACATACAGCGTCATCTAACACAAATTTGTGCCTCCAACTTTCTGGTAACAGTTTGGGGAGGATGAAGGTCTGCCCATTTTTCCATTTAAAGCACCTTAAATAAGATTGTGGACTAGTTGAGGGTCATGCAGTTAGACTAAATATCAGCGTTGCTGTGAATAGCTTCAACATTAATTAAAATTGAAACCAATATTATGCATTGCTTAAATACGTATTATGATGTAAAAACTTTCCAACACCTCTCCCTATCGACACATTCACAGATCTTGTCTAATCTACATCTCACACACAGATTTGTATTTAGAGCACCGTTATGAAAACTGTAAGATTACTCAGACTTTGCATGTGGAGAGGGCACTGGTCCCGGGTGGTAAATTAGCAAATCTTACCCATTAATGTTGCTTTTCATTTAAACATAGGCGATCTGATTACTGGAGGCTGTACAGAGTATTGTGTGCCGCTGTTGTGAAGAATTGCAGCCTGAATGGGAAGTGTTGTGCTGTCATGATCAGGCGTGTAGGCCGGGCCAGAAGAGCAGCAAGCTTTTATTAGAATCGTCAGGCTCAAGAATGCACAGGCGCAATCAGGTGAGAAGTGGTGCGACGGCAGACAAGATAAACAGACACGAAACAGTGTTTGCATTAAAAAAAACAGACACGCTGCCGAAAAGCCAGGAACTAGAACTAGTTCGCAGCCTAACTTGTAGGTATTTTTTTTTAGTTTTGGAGGATTTTGAGAATGTGTAAGCGTTGAATTTATTGTTAATGTTTTCATTTGACTCCTTTGCATCTAATTACCGTAATTTTCGGACTATTAAGCGCACCGAAATTCAAATCGCACCCACTGAATTTTACAAATATTTTTATTTTGAACACAAATAAGCCGCACCTGTATATAAGCCGCACTACACTGAAACTAATGAACTTTATACAGGCTTTAACGAAAGACTATTACACGGTGTAACTGGTGAAATATGTTGTGGCTCCTTTAAGAGCAGAGCGCCATTTTGGGAATAGCCTGCCGCTGCATTTATCAAATACCGAGATATTACAAAAAATAAAAAAGCAAGAGTTTTGGAAACCTGTCTGTGCTTATATGATTTCTGTTGCAACTGGAGTTAGGGAGCTCTCCCTTAACCCAGACTCAACACGTTACAATGGCTTGTATCTAAACAGTAACCTACCAAGAAAGTCATTGTTCACTGTATTCCTCCTTCCTTTCACAACTATTTCTCTCGGGAGTTTATCTTTTAGCATCGTCAAAAATCACCCGATGGCGTGCAGTTGATTGTCAGTAGCAGCTTATAGTCCGGAAAATACGGTAAATACAATCTCTCGAGTTGCATGTTTATAACTTCACTCACAGGCATTTTATTCAGAGCCATTCTACCATATAGTGCACCTGGTGTGTAAAGATATACTGATGGGAAGAAGCTACTACTGCACAAATACTGACCAATCAGATACATTACATTGTTACATTGAAATATATGTAAAGTACAATTTAGCTGGGTGACAAATGGAGAAAAATGCACAAATGCATTGGTTCTGCGAGGCTCTGAACTGTGCTGGAGTGGCAAACGGCACTCTTCCAAAACGTTTCACTTTAGTTGCTATCTAACACATCATTCTGAAATTTCTCATAGATTGTTTAGTCAGGTTGAGATTCGGCTCATGACTGAAGGTCGTGAATGTGAGAGGGGCAGAATCATCCTGGAAGAGAGCACATCTATCAAGATACAGTAGAAATGCTTCATGATAGGATAAAGGTGATCAGAAACAAAAAATGTTGCAAAATGATGCTTCAATCTAAATGGTGCAATCCTTGCAAAAAATAAATGCCCCCCTGGAGCATAACAGCTATTGGGTTTTCCTTTACTTTGTTCACTATCTTCATGTTGTTTTTATGTAAGAGAAAGAACTTCTGTATTCAGTAGTCAAAAAGTCAATAAGTCATGTTCTGGATTGTTGGATCAAATTGTAAATAGGCATGGGAAATGAAATACCTGACTGCTGAAGGTGAAAGAATTCAACAGAATGCTTTAATGCACTGCCAGCAATGCAGCAATTAGACAGATTCTCTAATTGAATTGAAATCTTGAAATTCCCAAGGATAGGCAGTGACAGTCCTTGGTCAAAAGAGCATAAATTTCTGTGCTCTCTTTGGGCAAGATGGAGTAGCTCCTTTGTCTCTGTCTCACTTGATTGTTGTTAACCAACCAAGAACATCAATTAGATCAGACAGGCAGAACAGAGCAGTTAGCGATGTCTTCCGAGTGCACTGAGCTGTATTACACTGCTGCTTATTGACCTCAGAGGCTGCGGAAGAAGCTTTCTGGAGGTTATCACAAAGGAACTTGCAATTAGCCTCATTTTACATTAGAAAATTAAATAAAATACATCAGTTATTGGAAAAAATAATGTTTGCAAAATGCTGGTAAGCAAAGCTAGACAAAACTGAGCTCGAGCTCTGGCGCGGAAGTAAAATCGTTTGGCTCGGGTACGTGTTTGGATTCGTGCCTTAATTTGCGATTGTGTTCTTGAAAATTAACACGCTGTGGGTATTAGGAGTGAAATGAGTTTATTCTGGTTAGAAAGACTAGCTTGACATTATCCTTACTGTTTATAGCCTGGTTCAGACTGTCATGTTTGAGAAGAGCAGAAACTTCAACATTATGCAGCACCGCTTTTTGTATGCAGACGGAACAAAGCGTCGCTTCTGTATGGAGGGAAGGGGATAAGATTCGAGAGCTGCTCTCCACTGCCGCACTGCAGGAGAAAGTCGCAGCAAACCACACAGAGAAAGACAGAAAGAGGGAACGAGGGCAAGATGAAAATTTTGTGTGTGTGTGAAAGCATATGTCAACTCTAAGCCAGTCATCCCTTGAACCCTTCATTGAGCATATTCTATGGGACTATTTTAAATATTTAATCATAATCCTTGTTATATTGTTATTTTAAATACCCAAGACACTACCAAGGTGGATCTTGACCACTTAACATGTGCATGAATATGAAAAAAAAAAAATAATAATAATAATGCCCACACGGCTGTTTACGATCCTAAACTAGTAAACCTGATTACGTTGATCTTATCTAGACACGAGTGGGATTTAAATATCTGCATTTTGATTTGACTTGCGTTTCTGGGAGTTGTGTCCTCCTCTGATCGTTTGCAAATCAAATGTAAAGTGGTCGAGATGTGGGGCTTAAATACATTTCATACACAAGTGGTTAAATTTTAATTTATTTGATCAGAAACATATGAATTCAGTGCACGGCTGGACGGTTTAATAAAAAATCCATGTTTAAGGTTTTACATTTTTAACATGCAGATCAGTTACTTCTGAGTGTCATTTATTAAATATCTAAATGAATCACTATATCTCAAAATATTTGTCTGTAGAGATATCATGATATCCATTTAATATTGTGTTTGTGTGTATGTATATATGCATGTATATATCTATATATATATATAATAATCTATAATTTAATGCCATATTTAAAATTTTGCCCAAATACCAAATTATATACATATACTAGTATAATTCCTGTTTTTTATATAAGGTTTGTTAGTCTCAATATTTAGTTTGAACCAGGATTGTGTTGAATAAGGTATAAAACCCTGGGTACGTTTTTCAAAAAATTGCCTAATATATCCCCCTGTTTCTCTTTCGGCAAAATGTCTGTATATTGACACACACAGCAGAGCAATAACCCACTTATGGTCTTGCATAATTAATCAGCAGAACATCTACACAACTCACTATTTGGTTATGTCAGTTTCAGAACGTGATCAGCGGTAAAATATGTTAGCAGTAATGTTGCAAAACGATGGGACGTGTCACTGCCAGGGTCTGGGTGTCCTTCCTGTCTTCATCTTCTTACTAATGAACTAATTAAATGCTGCATCTTGAAGGTGTAAAATCTGTTTTAGTTGTTTTCAATAGTAAAGAAATAAATAACACTTAGTAATGTTTTTAGAAGAAACCATATACAAATGACGCCATGGTGATGATGCTGTCACTTTGCTAATCAGACGTGGTGAGTGATCGTGTGGACAGAGGACAAGTTATTTTGCTTTAAACACACTTTATAAATCATGAAAAAAAAATAGAGGAATTAAGGAATCAGAAATGACCAAGAGTACTTTCAATTTTTTTTCACACCTTTTTTCTAGTTCTGTCATTTTGTAAAATGAAAGAGCTATTTTAGCCCCAGATAATTGATTTCTGGTTGGTCTTTGGTCTTACTTTGAATGAAAGCTGGTAAATTCCATATCAGGTGTAGAAAGCAACATGCCTGCCGTGTTGCACGATGAGTAACATGAGTGGTTCAGCTTGGTTCAATGTAACGTCTTGCTTTAGGGTTTATGATGATAAGAAAGGAGAGCAATGGTCAACAGAGGAAAACTAATGGCACAAAACTTGCCGGATGTGTTTTTGAAAAAAGTGAAGTGGGTCTGAATACTATTACTTTCAAATACACTATACAGTATATCACAAAAGTGAGTGCACCCCTCACATTTAATTAACCATTTTATTATATGTTCTTAAGGGACAACACTAAAGAAATGAAACTTGGATACATTTTAAAGTGGTCAATGTGCAGCTTGTATAGCAGTACAGATTTCCTGTCTTTTTAACATACAGCCATTATGCATCCTTCAGGGCTAGAAATGTAAAATATTGACACTTCGGACACTGTTTGGACAGTTTCAATTAGGGTGTACTTACTTTTGTTGGCAGCTATTTTGACACTTATGGCTGAATGGTGAATTTTTTTATAGGAAAGTACATCTGTATTGATATACAAGCTGCAAACGGACTAAAATATATCCACGTTTCATGTCTATAGTATTGTCTCTTGAGAAGATATACTACAATGGTTGCTGTAATGTGAGGGGTGCATTAAATTTTGTGAGTGTACTGTATATACAAACCACTATTTACTAAATGGCTAAAAAGTGTATTTTTGCAACCAGGAGATTCGTTCTAAGCCATCATAGCAAACTTTGCAGTGTGTTTATCTTTAGGTAGTCAATATGAGGTAATCTGTAGAAGCAGCGAGTGGTTTTCAAAGAAATGAAAAATACTTAGGGTATCAGGATGGCTCAGGCAGGCCCAGAGAGCAGAAGGGCATAATGAATTCATAGTGGTGAAACCAAATTTGTGACTATGAGCCTGAAACCTGCCCAGAATCAGTACTCTGTGCAGACTAAAGTATTCAGGCCAAGTGTGGAATGATAAAAAGCTCTAAAAGTCACTTAAGGTACATCATTTGAGTGTACAGTTAGTTTTACTCAAAAGCTAATTTAATTACAGTACATATTGAAGGTACAAAAGATGTACTCCTGAGTAGTTGCACAAAAAATACAATTTGCACAATTTGTCAAAGACTGCAAGAGACTTGTGTGATCCAATTTGGCTGGGTTCATGGCACCAGCACAGAAATGTTGTAAGCTTGTGCCTTAAATTATGATTTTCTTCCATCCACACACACTTTTTTTTTTTTTTTTGTAAATAAAGTTTTTTGTTATATTTTCACTCATGTGTCTACCGGCCTACTTTCCACACGCTCTTTTTTGCATGCTTTTGTCCTTCTTGACTGGCAGCAGGGACAGCTTGAGCAATCAGAGGGCTAAAGCCTTTCTTGGTGTCTTGCCCCTCACTTCTGTACATGCCTCACTGCATTGTTTTCTGTTGTGTTTTGACCCTCTATAAATCAACTGTGTGTGCTGCCTGCCATGCCTCACATAGAGACACATTTGTTACACAAATCCGAACACAGAGTCCACAGCTGGACGCTTTCCTTCGTTTTGCTACAGCAAAAACTGCTTTTTGAGCTTAAGTAATCTACCATTGTGTTCTGTCTTTCCGAATTAATTTAACCTTTCGCTGAGCCGTAGTACAGTATATCATACATATACTGAAAGTTACATGCATTTTGGGGTTGTGGAAGAATACCTGCCATTTCAAATATAGTAATATATTTTAGAAATATAGAAATAAGTATTAAAATGTATCAAATTTTAATTGCATATAGCTTTATAGTTTCATATATGACTATAAAAGCGAGCTATATGATAAAGGTGTCCATAACAGTTTGCTATTGCTATTCTTTTTTATACTTCAGATCGCATTGGCTTCATATTCAGCAGTTTTTAGATTAGATGATACTGCTATAGTGGGGCATCAGCAAGGGACACGAGGGAGAATACCACGGACTAATTAAAGGTTTGTTTCTAGCAGCGACTTGGCATTGGGAAAACTAGGAAACGGATAGGTGAATTTTCTAGGAGAGAGGGGACATCAATGTTCGCAGTGTGAATACAGATAACAAGCTGGACTCCCTACGCTCCGATCCACTGCTCAGCATTTATTAGCTCCGGTTTTTTTGTACTCTTACAGAGTACTTACGGAGCTGTTTTCCGAGTTAGAGACTTAAGTTCAAAAGATATATCAATTTAGCAGGGAAAGTTTACTGTCTTCATGGTTGGTGCAAGCAGATTTTTTGGAAATGATTACATTTTTTTCGCTTATAGCCCATGCCTCCAAGGTTTAAATTTTGTTTTTTTCGCAGATCAGGGTCATCTATTATGTCTAGACAACCACACTTAAACACACAAAAACAAAGATATTTTTATTGAAAGATAAAATTGCTATTTAATGATCAGAAAGCAGAGACAAGCGCAAAATATTTAATGAAATGCACACATAGAAAACAATTACATAAAAACTAAACACAAATTAAACAAAGAAAGAAGGGGAAAAGGTGACCATTTTTTTCTTCTTTTTTTCGGCTTCTCCCATTAGGTATCGCCACAGCGGATCATCCGTCTCCATACCCTCCTGTCCTCTACATCTGACTCTTTCAACCCAACTCCCTGCATGTCTTCCCTCACCACATCCATAAACCTCCTCCTTGGACTTCCTCCTTTCCTCCTTCCTGGTGGCTCCATCCTCAGCATTCTCTTACCGATATACCCCATGTCTCTCCTCTGCACATGTCCAAACCATCGTAATCTCGCCTCCTTCACCTTGTCTTCAAAACGTCCTACATGTGCTGTCCCCTTGAATAAACTCATTTCTAATCCTGTCCATCATCGTCACTCTTAACAAAAACCTCCACATCTTCAGCTCTGCTACCTCCAGCTCCACCTCCTGTCTTTTATTTAGTGCCACTGTCTCTAAACCATACAACATCTCAGGTCTCACCACAGTCCTTTAAACTTTCCCTTTCACTCTTGCAAACACTCTTCTATCAAAAATCACTCCTGCCACTCTTCTCCACCCACTTCACCCTGCCTACACTCTTTTCTTTACTTATTTAACACACTTTAAATTACTTTGCACTGTTGACCCCAGGTATCTGAACTCCTCCACCTTCTCCACCTCTTTTTTCCAACCGCACCACTCCACTGCCCTCCCTCTTATTCACACACATTACTTCTACTGACTTTTATTCCCCTTCTCTCCAGCATGTGCTTGCAACCCTCCAGGCTCTTCTCAACCTGCTCACTACTCTCACCACAAATAATAATATCATCCGCAATCATCATAGTCCATGGAGACTCCTGCCTGACCTCATCTGTCAACTAGCTCATGACCACTGCAAACAGGAAAGGTCTCAGAGCCAATCCTTGATGCAGTTTAACCTCCACCTTGAACCAGTCTGTACCGCCTACTGTACACTTTACTGCTGTCACACTGCCCTTATTCATGTTCTGCACCACCCTCACATACTTCTCTGACACACCAGACTTTCTTATACAATACCACAATTCCTCTTCGGTGCCAGTCGGTACTAAACCTTTTCTACCTCTTTAGTGTCCAACTTCTCCTACAGCTCCTCATAAGCCTTTTCCTTGGCTTTTGCCAAATCCCCCTTCACCTGCTGCCACATCTCCTTGTACTCCTGCCTACTTTTTCCATCACCTTTTGCTCTCCTGCACTTCCACCACGTCTCGTTGTCTTCCTTTCTTTTTCCAGATGTCAAACCAACTAGCTTGCTAGCAGATTGAAATCTGCCCCAATCACCAATCCTTTATTCCTAGGTACACCTTCTACCACTTCATCTAACTCACTGCAGAATTTTTCCATCCCCTCCATCTCACAACCTACTTGTGGAGCATAAGCACTGATGACATTTATCATCACCCTTTCTACTTCCAGCTTCACGTTCATCACCCTATTAGAAACTTTCTTCACCTCCACTACACTCTCACTGTACTCTTCCTACAGAATCACCCCTACACCATTTCTCTTTCCATTCACACCTTAATAGAACAGTTTTAAACCCACCTCTAATGTTCCTGGCCTTACTCCCTTTGCACTTGGTCTCCTGAACACACAACATATCTACTTTTCTCCTCTCCATCATATCAGCTATCTCTCTACGTTTACCAGTCATAGTACCAACATTTAAGGTACCAACTCTAAACTGCACTCTCCTTCATGTTTCCTTTTCCTGCTGTCTCTGTAGACGTCTACCTCCTCTCTTTCTCCTCCTTTGGCCAACAGTAGCCAAATTTCCATCGGTACCCTGTTGGCTAACGATACCTGTGGTGGTCGTTGACATGTGGCATGGCCACAAGATGTGCCTGATGTTTGACACACGCCCATGCTGTTGCAGTAAAACTTTCTTTTGGCTTCTCCTTTTAGGGGTCGCCACAGTGGATCATCCGTATTCGTAAGCCGCATGTTCGATTTGGCACATGTTTTTATGCTGGATACCCTTCCTAACGCAACCCTCCCTATTTATCCAGGATTGGGACTGGCACTGGCTTGTGCAACCATAATGGCTGGGTTTGGTTCCCTGACCGGGAATCGAACCCGGGCCGCGGTGGTGAGACTGCCGAATCCTAACCACTAGACCACTATGAAACCGCGCTCATGCTGTTGCAGTGTAGATAAATAAAAAATAACTATCAAATATATTA
Source organism: Silurus asotus (assembly GCA_024362625.1). Taxonomy (NCBI): domain Eukaryota; kingdom Metazoa; phylum Chordata; class Actinopteri; order Siluriformes; family Siluridae; genus Silurus; species Silurus asotus. Next base: position 1,731,142 of record MU551567.1, on the reverse strand, counting down.
TACTGACTATATTCAGTGCCTGAACAAAGTATAAAAACACTTAAACATTTAGACATTTTTGCTTTTTAAAAGACACACGTAACTTTTTGTTTTTTGTGCAACAAACTATGCAGTATTATATAAATGTTACTACTATTAAAGAAAATTCCTCCATTAGCATGAATAACAGCTTTAAATACTCTTGGGAACCAGAAAGTTTGTTCCTTCAAACATTCAATGAAATTCTTTTCCATGCCTCTTGCAAAGCTGTTCTTTTCTAGCTGGAGATTTCTTTCTGACCTTATCCGGTTCATCCCAGAGCAGTTTAATAGGATTTAGGTGCGGTGACTGGGAAGGCTATTCCATGATAGATAACACTACAGCCGACTGTTTTGTGTCTAACAGAGCTTGGACTTATGCTTCGGGTCTTTGACTTCTATCTTGAAGTTCCAATTAGCTGCAGTCCAGACAGAATTGCATAATGTTGTATGAATTAAGTGTGAAACTGTAGCCATGCTGGATCAGTTTTCCTTTCACCCGGAGAAGTTTTCAACCTTCCCTGCTCCAAAACAACCTCAAACTATAAAACTTTCAACTTTATGTCTGATTGTGGGGGTGAGGTAGTCTGCTGACATCATCTGCTAACTTGGATAAGTTATTCTGTTAGAGACAAAAAAGTTAAATTTGGACTCATCTGTCCATAGAACTTTCTTTCAGCTATTAACGCTCCAATTCATGTTTTTGAAAGGACCTGTACATTAGTGGGATTTGTGAAAAAAAGCACTTGCATTATGCCATTAGTAATGGTTCTTTTTTCAGTATAAAAATAAAATTTTTATGTCTGCAGTCTACTTGAATACTCATGCTTTTTGTGATCAGCAGAGATGGGTTTCAGTTTCAGTGTGACACTCTTTGATAACTCAGCTGAATTTTGTGAGATTTATTCTTCTCCGGGGTCTCTCTTCCAGACCCACGCATTTTATAATGAAACGGCCGGTTATTGGTATTGATTTAACAGTAGCCTAGCTGTGTGTCTGACAGCAGAGTGTAACTAGACTTGCAAAATAAATAAAATGTGATCTATCAAATCTATTGCCTTTTCAAATTAGCTGTACAGAGATAATATCATGTATAATTAATTATATTACATACAATGAATCCCAACTCCAAAAATGCTGTTCTTTCAGTTTTTTTTACGTTTGTGACATGCTTTTCAACGGCTGGCTAGAGATTTGTTCACTGCAGTAGACAATCCACAACTGTTTGCTACATTCCCAAGCAAATATTAGTCATGTGGAACTGCTGACTTGGCTTTCCAGGGATTTTTTTTGGATCGTCAGGTCCCTTGCACTATTTCAGTGATCCTGTTTCGAGTGTTAAAAGTTCCATAGTCTCACTCGAGGCTAAGCGGCACGGAGGTGGATCTGTGCTTTGCTGTCACTTGTGTTACATCTCAGACCTTGTTGAAGTGACTTTGTTAAAATGCACAGCATCTCTTTGCCTCAGGCCTCGAGAGTGTGAATCAGATGGGAACATGTGTATACGTGAACTCATCTTTGTGATTTAAAGAAACACGCAACATGCTCACGTTGTTGGTGAAGAATTTATACCCCTTTACTTAGAGAAAAAAGAAGTCATGTCATTAGGCTGATCATTAATGCTATACTGATTTTGCTGAGTCCTAATATGTTTGTATGTTTACAGCTTAGAATTTTGTATACACTAAACTTTTTTCAATGATTTATGCAATTTCCGATCCTGCTTCTTTCAAAGCTTTAACTTATAAATAGGCTATGCTAGAATTTTTTCCGGCTCTTTTCTATGTGCATAAAGTAAACGTCTAAAGGTTTTTGCCAGAGAAGTGCAGAAAATATCTCTGACACTCTGTGTCTATTAAACCCACCATGCTTTTACCAAATTACCCCAGTGTTGAAAGTTACAATCAGATTGACTCACCGCACTTTCATGCCTACATTCGACCTTTTTGTGCAGTAATATAAAGGTTTGAATGCTGCAACCCAAAAACCATTTCAGGAATATAGTCACTGGATCTTCAAAATGTTTTAAAGTTGACTTGCATTTGGGCATTTATTAGCTTCATTTATTCAGAATGTACTTACAGATCTGATTAGTAGGACTCGGGTAGGATGACTAAAAGCTTACAGAGAAAAATGTTCACTAAAGTTGGTCAAACATAATTGTGTTACACTACACTTTCATGTACTTTTAGCTACATTAATGCTTCAAAGGAAAATGCTGAGATAATTTCGTCTGATTATTAATTATTGACTATAAATCAACACTGTGTAAAACAAAACAAAGAAAATTCAGCTTATAAATTCAGATCACCGCCATGTGAATAAGGCTGGAATGGGATCTATGTTTATTTCTGATACTTTTAAAATAAGTATGATAAAAGAATAATAATTATTCCTATTTACACTGATCATAACATTAGGACCGGTTAGGTCTCCTCATGATGGCATCTGTTAGTGGGTGGGATATATTAGGCAGCAAGTGAACATTTTGGCCTCAAAGTTGACGTGTTAGAAAAAATGGCCAAGCATAAGGAATTGTGCGAGTCTGAAGAGGGCCAAATTGCGACGACTGGGTCAGGGCATCTTCAGAACTGCAGCTCTTGTTCTGTTAATGTTAAATGGGTCAGGACTGTATTGGCATCAAAAGGGGACCAACACAATATTAGGCAGGTGGTCACAATGTCTGATCGGTGACAATAAAGTCATGCCATTCAGATCCTTTATACAGATCAACTTACTATTATTATTATTATTTTTTTATTTTTTTATATATATAAATACAACCAGCAGTTGTTAGTTTATAGGTTTTATTGGGGCCCAGCAGTGACCACTTGGTGGTGCTGAGATTTAAACTCACGGCTTTCTGATCCAAACTCCAAAACCTAAACCATGAAGCAACCACTTCCCTGTAGGCTATTCTTCACGAATTCATGAACAGTTGGCCTACTCTGTAGTCTAAACACACAAAGTTACATATTGATTAGAGGCTACTTAACCAAATCTTATCATAGCAGATACAGTCATCATATCTAAAATTTCTTGCCTAAATAACTAAAATTCTTCCACATTGTATTGGAAAATATTCAGTGCTATCATTAAATATCACATATGTGCTAGCCTGAGGTTTACAACTGGACTAATGATAAGTACAATTATAATGCGGCTCGAATATTACCCTAGTTAATAATGCGTAAAAAAATAATGTTAACGCCTTAATTAAATCATTATACTTCATGTGCTGAACCATGCTGGATTGCAAACATACCAAATTTATTTCTTTGCTTTTAATATACTGAGTTATACAGTGTCTCACAAAAGTGAGTACACCCCTCACGTGAGTACACCCCTCACATTTCAGCAATCGTTGTCTTTTTTGAAGGGGGAATACTATAGAAATAAAACCTTTGATATATTTTAGATTAGTCAAAGTACAGCTTGTATAGCAGTACAGCAGTGTGTGTGTGTGTGTGCGTGTGTGTGCGTGTGTGCGCGTGTGTGTTGGTGTGGATGGGTGTGGGTGTGAGGGGGAGGGGGGTGTTTACTCACCCTAACCCTGTATATTTTACTCTACATTACATACACACTTTAATTTCACATGTAGTGAATGTTAAAAAAGATTTATATCACAGGTACTATTACACTTGTATCAGGAATATACTGTAAAAAAAAAATCAATGCAAATTTGTCTAATTGGGTCATACATTTTTTACTTTATTGGAACAATCCTCATTTTATTATCAACCTTTAAATGTTTTATGCTATTTGTCATTTTAGTTCTGCTGATATCTAATTAGTATATAGTTTCCAACTACACAATAATGGCGTTTTGTAAGATTACACTTATTAAATACTATTTATTTTAATAGTCTACATTTTTTTTAGACTTGAGGTACAAGTGTGATTAAAAAGCTCATGCTTTGTGAGCTCTGTACAAAGAAAACACGGTGTCCTTGGAGGCATGAACTGCACAGAGGTACAGATTTCAATAGACTGAATTGGCCGCCCGGAAAGTTCAAAAAGGTTCACAAGTTAAGCACTGGTTTAGTACATGACTGAATACTGAGTGCTCTTTCTGTGTAATTGGTAATGCACCTTTTGAACTAAAGTGTCTGGCTGTGAATACATGTGTTATATATTTATATATTTGTTTTATTTTTCATTTGTAATTCAAACGTAAAATATGACAGACCACCAAATTGCCATTTTTTAGGGGTAAAGTATCACTTTTGTAACATGTAGATAACTGCAAGGCGGAGGAAGTCGTGAATACTGGATTAAAACAAGATCTGACACGAAAACCCACCATCCGAACAGTATAAATTAGTTCTTGATTTTTTAGTCCTATTGTGCAATCTATCACAAAGTAGGTATTTAATATGCACGTAGTATTAATATTCAGAGAAACCCTTGTGATAGGCTGCAGCTGTTGAGCAGTGCAGAACCAAACAAATGAGAAAAGATCAATCAGTGAAGCAGCAGGTGTCGCCGAGGGGAGGGTAACTGTGCGGCTCACTTGCCGCTGGCAGCTATTTTCACATTTTCGACTCGATGTTGCCTGAATGAAGCACATCCAGTGCAACTAATCATGAGCTCGCTCAATCAGCCTTCACAGCAACACATGGGATTTCTGAAATAGCCTCAGCAGAGGGGATAAAGATGGGAGCTAGGAGAAATCTAATACCAGACTAATCTTCACAAAGACATTCGAAATTAGATACTTAACCTCAAGTGTGGTGGTCTTTTATCCAAAACATTACCTGTAAAAGAGTGTCCAGAATATCAAGCATATACGTATCTGCACAATCAAAAATGGAGAATATCAAGAAGGACAAATGAAGCCGCTTTATTGGTATTTTTTATCTATTTATCAAAGACACTTGTGTATGTAATTGCAAGGACATGTTTTAAGATCTTGGTGAGGAACCTAAAATGATATCTGACAGTTTGGAACTTGTGAAGTCCCTGGATTAATGGAAGGTTCTCACAAGGATAGTTAGACAAGTGTGTGTGTGTATGTTTGTGGTATATGTGTGTAGGTGTATGCAATTTGACAGAAGGGGGTCTGGGAAATACAAAGAACACCAACAGAGAATCAAGGCTTTTTACTAGCCAAGTCTTTTCTGTTGTTGCTGCTGGTAAATTGGTACACAAAAGCTTAAAGCTGTCTAAGCCAGAATCGCTTTCTCCAACTGTAGGTGTATAAAAGCCGGAGGAGCACATAATGATGTAATCCCTGAGATTCTTATTCTTTTTTTTTCTTTTTTTCCCCCTTTTTTTTTTGTTAATGCATCCTAGAGACTTGGCAGCCAGTAGCTGTGCCACATTGAAATTCACCCATGGGCAAAATGTCAAGCTTCGTTTCACGTCTTTGCATTTGCTTCAGTGTCAGCCATAAACTGCAAAAACCTGATTGTGATTTTCAAAAGCAGTTGTCAGGCAAATGAGTTGGGGCTCATTATGCAGAAGAAAGTGAGTGCTTCTGAACGGCTACAGATCCAGGTGATGAGATATAACAGGGCAAAAGAAAGGATTCTCTCCCTGGCACTGTCAAAAACATAATGCTGCCAGCTCTAAGGAAAAACTGAAAGGTATTTTCTAGGGAAAGTTTATTATGTGAATGCGTTTTATCGTTTTTCTTTATGTAGGAAAGAATGCACAGGTATAACGGTGATATAAGTGGACAGGTTGGACTGTAGTTCCACATTCCTGGCCTTAAAGATGTTTTTATTAATCTTGAAATTCTTAGCGCATACAGTCCTTTTTTTTGCTGAATAGCTCAATTTAATAGGCAATACCTTAGTCATATCTAAATGCTTTATTAATCATACAACATTGCATTTTGGAAACAGAAAACATGATACTTTCTTTCAAAGAGTTGAATACATTCACTTATCTTCAATACGCACTTTATCCTGGTCAGGGTTGTGGCGAACCTTAAATTTATTTCAGGACAGATGGGAATGAGTCAAAAATACACAACCATCCATACATAATGGTTATTTCATGTAGCCAGGCTGTCTATCAGCATGCTTTTGAAGACTTGACTTGGATTAAAACTACTTTATATAGACAAAAGGTTGTAGACACCCAAGCATAAGATTAGTGTAATACCTCGGTTCTCATCGTTACAGTATTTCGTTCCAGAACTCGTGACAGGTGCTGAAACTGACGATTATTGAACAAGTGAAATAATTAACTGTGTTAGAAAGCATTTTTTAACCTCTTTAGGACTCATTATTTAGGGCTAAAATGCACAGAAAGCACAAAAGAGAGCACTTTTTGGAGACACTCTATTCCACTGGTTGTTAAAAAGACACACTTCATGCATTTGTTTTACCACGGGACTGAAGCGTTCACGAGTTTAATCACGAGAGGCTGTGTCGAGTTCAGAGCTTGCTACTAGTGTTGAAATATTTTACTGTATATGCTTTTTAAACATCCCATTCTATATTTAGTCCCTTTTTTTTATGGAGTGTGGTTGTGTTCAGGCACAAGGGTGTAGCACAAGTACTTCAAGCACTTATGTAGTGTGAGTGAGGTGCAGTCACTTCATCTCAAAGCTGTTCAGTAGGGATAAGGTCAGAGCTCTATAGCGGCCATTCAACATTTTTTACTCCAAAAACATATAAAGCATATCTTTGTGGAGCTGGCTTTGCACAGGGGGCATTATCATACTGGAACAGGTTTGCATCTCCTAGTTCAATTAGAAGGAATATTGAATACTACTAAGTCTAAAAGATTTTTCTAGTAACTCAAGTAATTTGAATTCAAACATGCCAAAAAATGCAAATTGTTAGCCTTGATGCTTCATTTAGTCCATTTAACCACACACGGAGCACTGTGTTTCCCCACGGACCATTATTATTGACGCACCACCCACTAAATTCTGAATTGCTTTTGGACAGGTAAACACTAAAGAAGCCAGTTTCCGCCACATAAAATGTTTTTATTTCTCGCAATTCAGACTTTTTCTTGCATCTGTGACCTTCCCGCAATTCCGATTAAATTTTCGCAATCCTGACTTTATTTCTCAAAATTCCCAAAAAGCTTTACACTAAAAATAAAAAATGGCTAGAATCAAGTCAAGGTTATTTCTATAGCACTTTTCACAACAGACATTGTCTCAAAGCAGTTTTACAGAATTTAACAGTTGATGTGTGTTTGCCCCTGATGAGCAGCCATGGTGACTGTGGCAAGGAAAAACTCCCTTGGGTGGTATGAGGAAGAAACCTTGAGAGGAACCAGACTCAAAAGGGAAACCCATCCTCATTTGGGTGACATTAAGAGTGTGATTATAGTCTTTAAAACAATACAGAACACTGGAGAGTGAGAACTAACATGCGCACTATACAGGGAGTGCATGTAAGAATAATTGGTTGAATACTTGATTACTAAGCTATTTGATAGCTGCAGACCTAAATACTACCTGATTCAAAGACCAGAATCCAATTGTGCATCTCCAACAGTTTGGACCCAGTACATTTGTCCATATAGTGCACTTGACAAAGACCAGAATTACAGAAATGCCGGCGCTGTAAGGCGTCAAGGTGAAGCATTAATTAGCTCATTCCTATGTTGTTCATTTGGCTGGCACTTGTATCCAAGGTTACCTTTATTTGAGAGATTATAACTGAGTAGTTGTGTTTGTCCCAGCTGTGCATGATGAGCTGATTGTATTTGCTTTACCGACTGCTTCACTAACTTTTGAAGGACTGCAAATTTCTCTCCCACTTTCAATTTAAAATCAGTAACTTTAAGGTGCCCGAGAGACTGGAGTCTGTGTCCTTGATCTGTCCAGCTTTGTGTAAAACCGCGTTGTGAGATACAGGCACAGATGTACAGCTGCTGTTTTTCTATTGACAGCAATGGTAGCAAGTATTGGATTTGTTGCACTTTGTTTAACATTGCTCCAGGTGCTTATTTTCCCCCTTGCACTGCTCTCTGGCCCTAAAAATCCCCCTATGAAAAACTGTAGTGAGTGGCAGCCTAAGTGATTGATTGTCAGGTGAAGAGCTCATCCTTTAAATAGGCGCTACGTGCCATCAATCATCCAGACCTGCTCTCTGTGGAGGCAGGAATGATGCTGGCGGCCACCTCATCAGGGTCAGAGATTCACACATATACTGTAAAGTGAACAGAGACACATTCAAGGCATTCGGTTCCCTGGGTGATGTATTTTTTTTGTTTTTTTTATCTTGTGGGGAGGAAGGGTGTGTGTGACGAAACCGAGCTTACAAGATCGTAGCATTGGTTATATGTAGTATTATAAATATTTCTAATCATTTTATTTTATTTCATAAAATATATATATATGATGCCATTCACATGGTGATATTTCTGAAAAAAAAAAAATATATATATATTCCATTTCACATTTCGTCCCCACTTTCTGTTACAATAACTTCTGCTGTTCTGGGAAGATGTTCCACTATATTTTGGAGTGTGCTTGTAAAGATTTGTGCTTACTCAGCCATAAGGACAGTGGTAAAGTGAGGTACTGATGTAGGTGGGGAGGCCTGGGGTGCAGTCAATATTCACATTCATCTCAAAGGTGTTCAGTGGGGTTGAGTACAGATATTAATAGCAGGCCACTCAAAATGTCTCACTCTATCCCATGTATCTTTGTTGAGTTCGCTTTGTGCACAGGGACATTGTCAGGTTGGAACTTGGGTCTCGACGTTTAGGTGAGGTTCATGCTTCTGCACTCAATGGCATCCTATACAATAGGATGTATAATATACATCCTTAAATTTGTGTCAGCGAACAGAACTAAATGAATTAAATCCTAAACTTTTTGTATAAATGTTTTTTTTTATGTTAATCACTACATCTAATTCATTTTTTTTTTTTTACATGATATAATGTAATTGTTTGCAAGATTGTTATCCTAGCACAAAACCTTTATTTTTTACAGAAAGTTAATAAGCAACAAATCTTTACACATAGGCTTTACAAAATCTGTGACCATCCTAATGGTTATGTCTCATAGCAAAGAAATTTGAGATTTGAACATTTCTTACCATTTATTCAGTGCAAGAGTAAGATCACAAAGAACACCACCTATACCCAACTACAATTATAAATCTGCAATGCAAAAAAACATGCTTTATTTTAAGTGTGCTTAACATTTGGCACGTAATAAACAATGTTATAATGTCATGCAGAAAACACTACCTGCATTAGTTAACACACAAAGTGCCAGGTAATTTCAGGACTGCTTCTGTGTACTATAGTATTGATTAGGTAACATTTGTTTGAGCTGCAAGCACATGCCATTAATCTGGGTAATGTGTTAGAAGGGTGGAAAAATCAATGTGTATAGGAGCTCTGGGTTCAGAAAGAGAATGGATGGTGTAGAGGAACTTTTTTGATGTCAGCAATACTCTCCCTACTGGAGAACGATGGCTTTATCGTCACCGTAAACACTTACAGACATCATTTCACACACCTTGTTGCGGGTGTGAATGTGCTGGCTATTGTTTTTCTGTATTAATTTGCACTCCTTGCCAGCCTTCATCATCCATGCAATAGTTCGTATTTTAGAATCAATGTTCTTCAAAGAAAAATAAAGGATGCTTGAGAAGCGTAGTCACTGTCCACTCTAGACCGTGTGGGGTAGGAGGAGGGTAAGGAGGTGGGATGCATTGTGCGTCAGGCTAAAGCTGGAGCAGGAAATCGATTTCTCATGCCACGGTGACGATTATGATTTCAGAGCTCAGGTTGTATTTTGAAAGTAATTTGAAGGCTGCAATCAGTAGCAGTTATTACACTTAATTTCTTTTTTTTTTTTTTTTTAAACATAAATAGAATTAATGATTTAGCTTTCTAATATTAGAGAAAAGCTGTTACTGGTAAACAAAGCCAAATCAATAAAGCAACATAATAAACATAATGCATCAATTTATGTGTAAATGTGTTCTCAGTAGCAGTGATAATATTTTAGCTATTACATTTTGTGTGTGGGTTTTTTTAACAATATTTTCCAAACCAACTAAACCGATGTTTTGTGGACACATCATTGTACTTTTGCTTGTTGAACATCCTATGTTGCTCAAAAAAATAAGCGCTGTACTTCTAAAAAGGTTTTTCAATTGATTTTTTAACATGGTTTAGGTAATCTGTGGTCAAGAAAATGAGTGAGATCAGGTACTAATGTTGGGTGAGGAGGTCATGGGTAGGTCCAGTGTTACACTTCATGCCAAAGGCACCCACTAGGGTTAAAGACAGAGCTTCGTGTACAGTAGGGTATTGGAGTTCTTCCATCTTAGTAAAAACACGTCTACGTGGCATTGCTTTGGGTGCAAGTGCATTATTATACTGGGACAGGTTTAGGCCTCTGAAATAGAATCTTAATTCTTTAGAATTAACATTTTATATGAATTGCATGAGTCCACATTTATGGGAACAGTTTGTTGAAAGCCCACTTATATTGGTGTGCATTTGAATCCACATACCTTTGGCTGTAATACTGTACTGTAATACTGTAAATTAGGACCCAAATTGAGTTTTTAGCTCATTTTAATGTAAATTAAATAAAAAACAGATATAAGACCATAGAAACATGGCATGCCATCTTTGATTTAGGGTGTTCTCACAGTTTTTGCCAGTTCTGAGTGCTTGATTTTAAAAGCTGTGTTTGATTGAAGCCCAGGTGCAGTCCAAATAATCACATTAAAATGATGGAACTAAAAATTATGCTTTCCTTTTAGTGAACTCGTGGCTAAGACATGTCTGAAAGCTGTCAGATTTCTGGAATCCAATAATGTATTGTTTTTTAGCTACAGTCAATTTCTAATTCACGCTCATAGGCACATTTAATACGTCAGGGTACAGTAGTATTTTCTTTTAGATTATCATTGTGATGAAAGACCTTCGCCAGGAGCAGTTTTTGAATTTGTATTGTATATACATTGTGTATTTGTATGTAGACAGACAGACAGACAGACAGACAGGCGGACGGACGGACGGACGGACGGACGGACAGACAGACAGACAGACAGACAGACAGACAGACAGACAGACAGACAGACAGACAGACAGATAGATAGACTGTCCCAAAGTTACAAACAGTTTACACAATAAAATTTCATTGAACTATCATTTTCACATGATGAGGATTATACAGTTTTTGCTCACCGTGCTGATGTTTCACCTTCATCCGTGACACCAGTGTGTTTTATTTCCAAGTTGCAGGTTACAGTCTTTTTCATGACTTGGGACCTACACTTCTTCCTGCTATCTTGCTGTAACGCTAACCTATAACTTGCGCAGCCCAACTAATCGATAACGGAATACGTTGACAAATTTTATTATCGATTATTATCAATTTTATGGATTAGCAGTTGCTGCCCTAATATATACATATTTTACATTGGAATATTATATTGAAGTTTGATCACACCATGAAAGTAGCCATTAATTCTGACATGGCATTGAACGAACATACAATAATTTAATAGTGATGTGACTGATCCCATATTCTAACAGTATATATACTAGTCTGTATCAACACAGGTCTAAGGCTATAAAAAACATACTTTTATGGGTCTGTAACTGAGCAGCTACTGAGTTTACCCCTCTGCTGGGTGCATTTAGAGTAGTGCATAATAAAGCTTGTGAAAGGCTGCATGACTAAACAACTTCTCAAGAAAGAAAGGGGCATCACTTACAGGTGCTTCCTAATTAAAACCTTTTAGTTGCATGTTAATGTCTGTAACAAAAGAGGGTGAATTTTAGTAAGAGCAATAGTACTGTTTTTTCACACAACAGTAGATCAAGGAAGTATTTTATTAAAGATGGATGGATCAGTGGATGTATACGGGACCATTTGATAATAAAGTCTTTTTGGCATGCATCATTAATTTTATTTCTGAATTAACAAGTAAGAATTGTGAAATTGTTTATTTAGATCTGCTCTTTTTCCATTTGTTAAACCTTTCAACATACATTTAGTACCATCAGTCTTAAAACCCTGTCTGGGTGGTTGGCAGAGTAGGGAAAAGCAAACACAGACAATTCTATTTTTTTTTTTTATAAAAAAAGCTACAATTTTAAGTTACTGTCTTAAATTGTTCAAACATCATAGATAGTTTAGTTTTTACCAGGTGGTTGCTAGGACAGAACCTTAAAGTATGTTTAAAGTGTTGGTGGGTCATACAGTATTCTGGAAGATCAAGGAAGTGTGATAAGTGCCTTTACAGGAACCAAGTGGAAGTTACCTACCAGTAGTTTGATGTCTGGTTGCATTTTGGATCAGATGTTTTGTTGTAGTACAGTAACAAAATTGACAAGCATCTACATGACTGCAGAGAAATAGCCAGATGTGGAGCAATAAGGGCAGTTCCTGGATTACCTCTAGGTTCAGTGCAGCCCCAGATAGCAAGATCTGATATCTAGTCTTGAGATGTCACACAATCTTGATATGGGAATGTATCTGATTACATGAGATTTTGGTTTCAGCTGATGAGCTGCCATCCATGATGAGACTGTGTAGAAACATGTCTGTCTAATGCAGTGTTATAAACACAGCAGTGGTACAAATCCCCTAACAAGGATATTGTGGCACAGAGAAAGAACAGAATAGAACCCAGTGCTGAGCCTTGTGGAACAAACTTGATAATCTCCATAGAGCAGAAATGGATTCCCCTTAGAGCCAAAAGGTGTGAAACATATAATTGTCATGTTGTGACAGGAAATCCAAGATATAGATAAATCAATAAATCCAAGATGTGAGAGTCGTGATTGTGGCAGAATTAGCTAGAAGATTGACCTAAGGTTAATCAATTAACTAATATTTTTAGTTCATCCTGTTTTGCATGTGATTGCATGTGATTTTCTCTATTGGGACAATGTTCTAGGGACAATGTTTATAAATGTAATATACATTTTCCTTATTTATTTCTATATAAAAGCTTGACAGTGTCTATTGTTATTAAAAACACTACACGAATAAAGTGCAATTGAATCAGCTCATATGAACATCTAGCAGCACTGCTAGCAGTGACCTTCTGGTGCAAAGTATTATATTTAAGTTGCTATAGTGGGAATACGCTGAGCCTCAATGAACCTGGTCATTAAAAAAAAAAGTGCAAGGACCTAAGTGCTCGTAAGCATTTCTCTGCATACGCCTTTACAGCGACACACGTTCATTTCATCATCGTTTATGCTTGTGCCTTTTATTAAAGATGTAACTTTATTTATATAGGATGGTTTCTCACGTTACTTTGATTGTAACTAGATTCTATACAGTACACCCTGCTTTTGATACGTGCTGCATATTAAGTATCATTAAATTGAAAAAGTCCAGCTTGCATCTTTTTAGAGCGGCAGTAAACACTAGGATTATGTAGCGTCATGCTTTAACATATAATACAGAAGGTTTTTTAGTCGTGTGTTTTGTGTATATACATACTTTATGTGACTAGGACAACATGGATTAGTCCTCAGCCCTGTTCTTTTATTTAGCTCTATGCCGTGCAGTGTAGCTCTTTGTTGTTTTATGTAGCACCAGGGTTTTGGAGAAACCCATTTCACCGTGTACTGCATCAGCTATACGTGGTTGAAATGACAATAATAACTTCTTGACTTGTTTTGGTATTAGACATTTTTTTTTACTGATATAGAAAAGGGAGAATGTTGTTTGATGAAACATCTACCAATAATAGTATCAATTTATCAGTCATGTCTTAGCCCTGTTCTTTTATTTAGCTCTATGCCGTGCAGTGTAGCTCTTTGTTGTTTTATGTAGCACCAGGGTTTTGGAGAAACCCATTTCACCGTGTACTGCATCAGCTATACGTGGTTGAAATGACAATAATAACTTCTTGACTTGTTTTGGTATTAGACATTTTTTTTATGTATTTTACTATATATATATAGTTTTGTATGTGGATTAATATTATAGTACAGTATAATACAGTGCAATGACTGTAGATACAGTAGCCTACTAACAGAAGACTTGTATTCTGGTGTCAACAATGGGTAATAAAGTGAAAAGTAGTCAAAGTGTCTCTTAACCTGCCTATCCACCTTTAATGTCCAAAATATATTGTTTTGCAGCCCACCTCTCTCTTTCGCTCTCTCTCTCTGTCCCTCCCTGTGTATTAGACTGTCTTCGTCATGCCAGTCAGCAGCTGTCTGGATATTGACTCATCCCCACCACTGATAGCATCTCCATCTAATCCTGGCTACGCTTGATCAGAGACTCACTGGTAGCACTTTTATATATATATATTCTTCTTCTTCAAAGCAGTGGTCTCTAACCTAAACACTGAAATACCGTAAAAATAGTGCTTTTAATAAACGCATAGTGCTTTTAATAAACGCAAATATGAATGCCAGCCAAAAGCAGGATTATTGAATAGAGTGACTACTGTATAGTGTGTGTGTGAAATGTGTAAATTTAGAATTCATTTGGTTTCTTTCAGTCCCTTTCCTATTGAGTCTGCACTGTGATGATGCACCATTGTGTTTGGTGTTGGCTCGGTTCCTGAGTTTTTTGGATGCAGTATAAAGCCTAATCATACACACTGAGATGATGGCGTGAAAAAACATTTTCAACATAGCTGTTTTGTTGGAGCATAAAGACCTGTATGGCAACATGCAAAAACAAAAATGTTTCACTGGGTCAAAAGTGACAAGTGGTGCTTTAGTTTGAATAGCCAACGCGATGTACTGTGTATTAATTTAACAGAAAATCACTTCTCTGGGTTGATTTTCATTTATTAGATTTTTGGATTCTGATATTTTTTTTTTCAAAATGATTCGTTTCAAGGTAACATTTGTTCCTCAAAATGGCATACAAAAAAAAATAATATTCAAGTTTGAGTGCGCATTGGCAATTCTTTGTCTGATCTGTGCACATTTTATATTTCGGTGACGCTGAGTCAGAAATCCTTATAAACTTATTCAATTTAGAGACTGAAAAAACCCTCAACAAATAAACAGTACTACAGAAAAGCATGCTTTAACAGACCTAATATTATTACTGAGAATAATGTCAATGTAGGCGAATATAGAGCAATATATAATATCTCATCCTAACTAAACTATCTAATCGTATTATACATATACGTATATATGTACATATATACGTATATGTATATATAATACTGTACATATACACACACACACACACACACACACACCACACACACACACACACACACACACACAGGGGTGAGCATACCCCTTACATTTCAGCGACCATTGTAGGATTTCTTCTAAAGGAACAATACTATAAAAATAATAAAATTTATATATTTAGAGTAGTCAATGTGCAGCTTGTATATCAGTACAGATTTACTGTTCTCTAAAAATAATTTAACAGGCACTCATTGTCTAAATAACTGGCAACAAAAGTGAGTACGCCCTAAGTGATAACAGCTGTAAGTCACTTATAACCATGCAAAAACGTCCTAATTATCATGTTCATGTTTTTGACTGCTTGACAGGATCATACAAATTTCTTGTTTTAGAACAATTAAAATGTGGTGTTTTGAGTGCAGTTTTCTCATACTTACCACAGGATGTTCAACATGACACCTCATGGCAAAGAAATCTCGGTAAAATCTGAATAAACAAACATTTGCATAAAGCATTCACATTTGTCCATGCATATGTTGTTCAGAATATTCAAAACTTTAAAACTATAAATGTAAGGTACATTTAGAACAGAAAAAAATGTTTGATTAAGTTGCGATTAATCACAAGATCAAAGGTTAACTCATGACAATCATGCAATAAACAGCCCTATATATAATAGTGATTAGTATAGGTGAGCATACCCCTTACATTTCAGCGACCATTGTAGGATTTCTTCTCAAGCAACAATACTATAAAAATAAAAACATTTATATATTTAGAGTAGTCAATGTGCAGCTTGTATATCAGTACAGATTTACTGTTCTCTAAAAATAATTTACAGGCACTCATTATTGTCTAAATAACTAATACTGTAACGCATTACTTTTTAAATAAAGTAACTTCGTTACCGTATAGTGCGTTGTCCGTTACTTTTTTTTAATGAATTCATTTCAGTTGAAGTGTAGACTACACTTGTTTATACCTGTTTACAGCAGCGACGCATTGTAGGATTTTTGGATGAACCCCTGTAAGCACTGTGGGTGTGTCTCCGTTTATTCAAGTCTGTGCAGCAGTGATGGCGAGAGCAAGACGAGTTTCTCAAAGTGGAAATATGCTCGTTATTTCACTATAGTTGAGCATAAACACACAAAACTTTTAGTCAAATGTAAGCTGTGTCTTTTTGTTTCGAAGGTCGTATCTACTGCGATAAACAGCAACTCCAATATGTCGAAGCTCCTCCAGAAACTGAATGCTTCGAAAAAAAGCTAGAAGCTAACCCGGTGTCGGTGGACACACTCGTAGTGAGTCAATCCTCTCCAGCAAAACATTAGCGATTAGCTAGATTTTAACGTGAATGTTAGCCAGGGACAGATCAACAAAGCTGTTGCACATTTCATATTTGTAAAGTATGCAATGTTATACACACTACATGGACAAAAAAATTAAGACACCTGGCTTTTTCCAGCCTTATGTGGATCTTCCCCAAACTGTTACCAGTTTTTGATGCATATCATTTATGTTGTCAATAATAGCAGTTCTTTGGTGCTGAGTTTCTCCAAATTGGTTCTGAATAATTCAGATTGCTTTTTATTTATTTATTTCAAAATGTTTTGTGTTCTGTTCTACATTGTTGATAGTTTTCATATTTAAGCTGTGAAAGGAACATGTTTAAGAGCTCAACACAACAGCAGAAGCCACTTTAGTTTGTGATTGTGAATATATTATTCAGCTTGTTTTTTTTTTTTTAAATCCTTGTAATATATTCAGTTTGTGCATGTCTGACTTCAATAAAATAGTGTTTAAAAATGACTTTGTGTTTAAGTCAGTTTTGTGTTTGTGTAGACCATAACGCATAAAAGGGCATTAATGAGAACATTAAAGAAGGTTCTTTAAAAAAGTAACTAAAGAGTAACTTTCAACAGTAACGCATTACTTTTTGGTGTAAGTAATCAACAAAGTAACTAAGTTACTTTTTGAATGGTAACGAGTAACTGTAACTGGCACAACACTGTAAAAAATGTTTTATTATATTTTTAGTATACTTTTGATATTCACTATAAGAGCAATATTTCTTTTTTACATGAACAACAAAAAGAAGAAGGGGGTCTGAAAGGTGGCTCTAATACTATTTCATGCATTCTAAATTATTGACCTTGTTTAGATGTGAATTCTGATGCTAAACATGGCCAAAGTTTCAAAAAACTATTTTGGATGTATGATGGGGTATTTCTGTGGCAAACACACTCCTTTTGGGTTTGTATACATTTCAAAACCTTTTTTTTTTTGGGTATGGACCTTAATTATGTCAAGAGGGACACGTTCCTTGTATGTGCATTTTCACATGCATACAGCAACCAGAGTAAGAGAAAGAGACACCCATCACCGTGCTTCATTTGGTTATGGAAATCGTCGGCAGCACTTCAGAGGACGTGTTTAAGAGGTATGTCTCTAAAGAAGAGTATTTTTGGACACAGAGGAAAAGAAGAACCTTGTTCAGCTTCAGAAAGAACCCAGCTTTACATGAACAGTGGATGTCATTTGTTTTTCCAGGTCAGAAAAGGTTTTTGCAAGCGTGTTTGTTTGTTCACATGATTTCTTAAGTTCTGCCCATGGCACGCCTCCAGGAGCTTAACTGTATTTGGGGAGAATCACAAAGCTGTATATTTCTTTTTATAAATCTGATCAAACGAATTCGACATGAGATTGGCTAAAACTGTGTGTTATGTCCCTTTTATGCATTTGCATATGGTTGTTTTGTTGTAAGACCCTGTATGTAGGGTTGCAAAAGTCCCTGAATTTAAGGCTAAAAACTTTTCATGGGATTTAATTAAAATATATGATAATTAATGCAAATAAACTGAAAAAATGACAGGATAGCATATAACAGAGAACTTAATTGTAGTAGGAAATACAATCTTGCAGGATATTCCTGGTTAAACAACCATATTTAATGCAATTTTATTTGAATTTCTATCCTGCACATTCATTACTCACATGCACACAGCAGACTTACTGCAGGGCCACTGAGGCCACGCCCCCTACATGCACTGTGCATTCATCCATAAAATAGTGGATAATGTCTTGAATCTTGCACACAAAATAATAATAATAAAAAAAAAAAAAAATATATATATATATATATATATATATATATAAAATGTTTTGGCGAGTATTTACGTAAATTTCATAAATATTCCTTGTGCTGTGTGTAAGCTATTGTGCAACAAAATTATACTAACAATTAACGTATAAATGTCATTTTTTTAAAATCTGTATTATTTGCATGCATCAGCGTATGACTAAACAAAATGATTTAATTTAGGTTTGTATATTCATACAGTTTTTACACATTTTCCCAAATTTTAATTAGTTGCCATGAATTCACATAAATTCCTGATAAGTTGAAATATTTCCACAATTCCTCTGATGACATTCCCATTGAAATTTTCTGGGAAATTTTCCTGAAATATTTCGCCCCTTTGCAACCCTAGCTGTATACAACATCGATTAATAAAACTATTTTATTGCATCATGTCCTATAAATTGGTCTTTCTGATTAATATTAAATGTATTAGGCTTAATTACGATTTTTCCACTAAATGTGGTTTATATAACATTGTTAAAAAAGGGTGTGTCTTTTTTTTTAAAGCTTCTGTGAAGATGTAAACAAGATCTGGCAGGATATTTTGTGATGTTTTTACACAGTGCACAGTGTCATGCTGGGCCTAGATCTTGTTGGAGAAATTCTCTCAATCCGGTTCGATCTGTTATTTAGCTTCTGCTAAACAAACGTGGGCTCATATTTGGGCTGAATGCGTCGTCTTTCTCTGAGTACCTGCAAAGTATCCTTTTTTTGAGGGGGGGATAGAGTGCATTTGCCTGTTTGTTGACATTTCACTGGTATAAAAGCTTAAAGCAATTCTGTTCACAGTGTGATAGCAGGTCTACACTGTTGATATCGAACCAGCACTAAGTTTTACATCTATTCTGCTCTACTTCTGTTGAAACTCCATTAGAGCTTTTTCAAAACAGTGTAGCTGATTTTTGGCTACTGATTCAGCTGTAATTGTAATGTCAGATGTCAACAGTAAAACATTTTTGATTTTCTGCTTTTATGAAGCAGGACTCAAATCTTACATGCTGAATGTAAGATTCAACATGTCTGAAGGTTTACTTTTACATCAGTTTCTTGATAATTGTACAAGACGAATTATGAATTGAGGGTCAGACACAATTATAGTAATTCAATCTCTCTCTTTCCCCCCTCTGTTTAATAACAGTAGAGACACATTCAGAGATTGGCTTTTTCTTATTTGGTAATTCATAATTGGAAGTACTGCTTCAATTACCTATTTGCTGTTTTCCTGTGCACATATTTTAACCGCTACAGTTTATGTTCCATTTTGAACTCAGTTTCTAAAACTCATGTAGCTTAGCAGTTTTACTCAACAATCAATGTGGAAATAAAGTCTGCAGAAGTTTTACGACATGACGTTTTCATGCCAGGATGTACTACGTTATGTAACATTTGAGATCGTAACATTTGAGATCAATAAAGAAGTACACCCCGGGGGGAAGTTTGTACCCGGAGACCTGCTGCACTTTATCGACGCTGCTCCGGCCGTACTTACATCACCTGATGTACGCTATTTACAACTAACTTTTTTTTTTTTTTCTGTAGCCTCCTTTAAATAGTGCTGTGGAGAAACCCTACAAGAACAGATGGTTCACATCATGCATGAAAAATTAATTTGTTGACTTCTAGAAAAGAGGGACGGGTGCAAAGTAGAAAACAAAGATCTTCATGGACGGATGTTAAATAATGCAGGCCGGATAGGGTGGAGGCTTTTGAATGGGGGTATACAACACAAGAAGGAACATCCTGTCACATAGCTTGCAGAGTGGAATCCTAGACAAATGTGGGATGGTGTAGACTTTTGAATAAAATAGCCTTTACTTGTCATCTTTCTTCACATATCCCAGTTTGCTCGGAAGCAGGGGTCAAAGCGCACAGTCAGCCATGATACAGCGCCCTTGGATCAAAGAGGGGTTTCAGCCTTGCTTAAGGGCCCAAGGCAACTTGCCAATACCAGCGCTTAAACCCCCCTGATCTTCTGATCAGTAAACCAGTGGTGCTCCTTAACCACTGAGCTGGCACGTCCCCTAGAATTGCATGCAGGAAAACTTAGAACACGACAAAAGGCAGAAACTAAAAATCATGTGTTTAATAAATGAATAAATCCATTGCTTGCCATTAATTAAGGTACCTGCCTGCTTATGAAAGTGAAAAATAACATGCTTCGACATCTGTACAATTTCACATGATTTAAGACTCCGTAAAACTAAAAATCATTAGGTCATCTAATACTTTATTTCTTGACTTAGGCAGCAGTGTCTTAAATGTAAACAGGGACATAAAAAGATATGTTAGTCATAGAACTAGCATGTGTGCAATATGAGGTAGAGACTAGCCCTTACAGGATTTACAGCGTTTATGAGTTGTATAGATTATATGGTTCCATTAAGTACAGAGAATTATTTTAGTCTGGCAATCTGTTGCATTGCATTTCCATGCATTCCACAGCACATTTGTGAGACTCAGCATGTTGTAATGTGAGCATACAAGAAGCAGGATGCAAATCAAGTTTATTAGAAGCAAAACATGAATTGTAATTCATGTCAGTAGCACGGGGCATAAAACAGAGAGGTGAGATTTCAAAGGAAAAATATGTGTTTAAGGTCAAAACCAGGATAATGCATGTAATAATGGCTTAGTGATAGAAATTTACACAAATTAAAACTTTAAAACTGTACATATAATGTACAGCGGTTATATAGACAATCTTCTTGAACAGGAAACAGGTGGGATGACAACACAAAGGGTGGAGAATGATGCTACAAAGGGGCCATTGTGAATGCTAACCCCCACTCGATCGAAAAAACCCTCCACTAATGTGTGTGTGTGTGTGTGTGTGTGTGTGTGTGTGTGTGTGTGTGTGTGTGTGCGTGCGTGTGTGTGTGTGTGTGCAACCCGAATTCCAGAAATGTTGGGACGTTTTTTAAATTTGAATAAAATGAAAACGCTTTTTAAATCACTTGAGCCAATATTTGATTCACAATAGAACATAAATAACACAACAAATGTTATATTACATTTTACACTTTCCTGCACAAAATGAGCTCATTTAATATGTTATGCCTGCTTCAGGTCTCAAAAAAGTTGGCACGGGGGCCACAAATGGCAGAAAAAGCCAGATATTAAAAATATTCAGCTGAAAGAGCATCATGCTCCTAATTAAGTTAATCAGGTCTAAAACATAACTCGCTATAAAAGGAATGTCTTATAAAGGCAGAGACTCTCCAATCTGTGAAAAAATGCGTAAAAAGATTGTGGAATACTTTTTAAAAAAATGTGCCCTAACGTCAAATTGCAAAGGCTTTGCAAATCTCATTATCTACAGTACATAACATCATCAAAAGATTCAGACTGACTGGAGAAATCTCGGTGCTTAAGGGAAAAGGCAGACCTTTGTTGGATGCACATGGTCTTCGGGCCCTCAGACGACACTGCATTGCTCATAGGCATGATTTGTCAGTGACATTACTTTTGCCCAGGAATACTTCCAGAAACCACTGTCACTAAACACAGTCCGTCATGCTATCTGCAGATGCCAACTAAAGCTCTATGATGCAAAAAGGTAGCCACATGTTAACATGGTCCCGAAGCGCTATCGTGTCCTGTAGGCCAAGGCTCATTTTAAATTGACTGTTTTAAAGTGAAAAAGTGTTCTATGGTCAGACGAGTCCAAATTTGACATTCTTGTTGAAAATCACAGACGGCTTGTCTTCCGAGCTGAAGAAGAGGGAGACTTTCCAGCGTGTTATTAGCTTTCGGTTCAAAAACCAGTATCTCTGATAGTATCGGGTTGCATAAGTGCATGTGGTATGGTAGCTTGCATGTTTTGGAAGGCACTATAAATGCTGAAAAGTATATAAAGGTTATAGAGCACGTTTGCTCCGCTCCAGACAACGTCTATTTCAGAGACATTCTTGTGTATTTCAGCAGGACAATACAGAACCACATACTGCAGCTATTACAACAGCATGGATTTGTGGTAGAAGAGTCTGGAGGCTGAATTGGCCTGCAGTCCAGATCTTTCACCTATAGAGAACATTTGGCGCATCATTAAACAAAAAAGACGACCAAAGACTCTTCAGCAGCTGAAAACTGATATCAGGCAGGAATGGGACCATATTCCAACAGCAAAACTACAGAAACTCATAACCTCAATGCTCAGATGACTTCAAACTGTTTTTAAAAGAAGATTAAATGCTACACCATGGTGAATATGCCCCCGTGCCAATTTTATTTTAGGTCTGTAACGGACATCAAATTTGATATGAGCTAATTATGTGCATAAATGTGTAAAATTGATCAGTATAAACATTTGTCATGTTCTCTATGTTCTATTGTGTAATACAAAATAGCTTATGTGATTTAAAAGTCTTATAGTTTTCATTTTATTCAAATTTTAAAAACGTCCCAACATTTCCGGAATTTGGGTTGTATGTATACAGATGGTCCCCGAATTACGATGGTTCGACTTACGATTTTTCCATCTTATGATGATGAGAGCGATACAACAAAATTATAAAAATATAAAAACATTTGTGAAAAAGGCACAGGCAGATGTACGATACATTCGATGCGCAACTGCGATAAGCATTTACCCTGTGAGATGTTCCACTCTCGCTAGCGGTTGACGGAGTAAAGTAGTTTTTTCTGTTTTAAAGGTTTAAACAGCAATTTCAGTGATAAAGATGTGGCTCCCAAGTAAATCTCCAGCTCGTAGTGAAAAAAGGAAGAGGAAAGCCATCAGTTTAATGCAGAAAATATATATATATACACACACACACACACACACACACACACACACACAAGCTGAATTTCAGGTTTTATGTGATTTAATTTGAAAGTCTTTTATTTTCCATTTTATTCAATTTGAGGAACAAGAATTCGGGTTTTGTGTATACAGGTGAATCTCAATAAATTAGAATACAGTAAAACCCCACTGGATGAGCATAATTCGTTCATGAAAATTGCTCGCAGGTCCATTTGCTCGTACGTTTGAACAAAAGAATTAAAGTAAAAGTGATTTGATCCGTTCCGAGACCTCATTTGATTGCTTATTTCTACACTTAATAAGTATTTGTAGCCTATTTTAACAAACAAATACACCGCAAATTACCGTAATGTAAACATAATTTAACACTTACTCATGCAGTGGTGGTTGATTGCGAGTGTAAGATGCGCACCACGCTCATAACCTCCTCGGTTTCCATGGTAATTCTATTTACCTTCTTTTTTTCCAGCACCATCACTGATTTTCTTGGGAGAAATTTTTCAAGATTTCTAGTGACACTAAAAAAGTTAAGTTTTTGCTGCACTGAACAACAAGAGCGTCCGAGCGATACGTCATCAACTAAGTGATGATGCTACCCTCAGCCGAAAACAGGGAACCGGCAGCGTGGGTGCCTTCGAAATTTGGGAAAATAAACGATCATTGAAAATAAACGATTATAGAAGACGATCATTGACACCCTGCACATGGAGGGTAAGACAAAAGGTCATCGCTAAAAAAACTGCTGTTCACAGAGTGCTGTATCCAAGCACATTAATGGAAAGAGTAAATGAAAGGAAAAACTGTGGTAGGTGAAACAAAGCCATTCAAGAATTTGGGGAGATTCACACAGACTGGACTGCAGCTGGAGTCAGTGCTTCAAGAGCCTCCACACACAGACGTATCCATGGGCTACAACTGACTTATTCCTGAAGAAAGGACGTTGTGAACAAATGTGTTGCGTTAAAGATTTTTATTTCACCTCTTTTATATTAGTTTATTTATATTTTTGATAAAAATGGACAGTCACGGTTCAGTTTAATTTTGGTACAGTTAGTGGGGAAGAAATGCAAAACAAAATTGCTTGTCATTTTTTTATTAACGCAGTTTAGTATTATTAACATTTGTAATCAACATTTTAACAGTTTGCATTTTTTTAAACAATTTTAAATAAAATGTGTGTAAATAAAGTGTGTTTTTACATTAATTATTTAATTTTCTTAAGTTATGAGGTATTTTACTGTTTTACTTATTTCAGCATACTTTAATATTCGTATCCCTAAAATTTGTTTATACACCTTATAAAATATTGATAACAGTTTGGGAAAGAATCATATGGCTGGGGAAAGTCAGGTGTCCCAATTCTTTTGTCCATGTTGTGTATAATAAAAGAACACTTGTTAGAAGCTAATCTTATATTAGCTCATTTTTAATAATAATTAATGTTTTGATAAATTGATTGGTGATTGGGGCGGACTTTAATGGGCATGTAGGTGATGGGAACAGAGTTGATGAGGAGGTGATGGTAGGTATGGTTTTAAGGAGAGGAATGTGGAAGGGGAGACGGTGGTTGATTTTGCTAAAAGGATGGAAATGACAGTGGTGAACACTTACTGTAGGTATTTTTAAAAAGAAGGAGGATCATAGGGTCTATGTAGGAGATGCAACCTGAAGGAGATTGATGACTGTAAGGTGTTGGCAGGGGACAGTGGAGCTAGACAGCATCGGATGGTGGTCTGTAGGATGGTTTTGGAGGTGAAGAAGAAGAAGAGGAGGAGTGTGAGGACTGAAAGAATAATAAGATGGTGGAAACTGAAGGAGGAAGAGTGTAGTGTAAGATTTAGGGAAGAGGTCAGACAGGGGCTCGGTGGTGGTGAAGAGGTGCTGGATGATTGGGGAACTACTGCAGAAGTGATAAGGGAGACAGCTAGAAAGATACTTGGTGTGACATCTGGAAATAGAAAAGAAGACAATGAGACGTGGTGGTGAAATGAGGAAGTGCAGGAGAGCATAAGGAGATCGGCAGAGTGATGGGAAAAGTGGGCAGGAGTACAAGGAGATGTGGCAGCAGGCTAAGAGGGATGTGGCGAAAGCCAGGAAAAAGGCATATGACGAGTTGTATGAGAAGTTGGACACTAAGGAAGGAGAAAAGGATTTATACCGATTGGCCAGGCAGAGGGACCGACCTAGAAAGGAGGTGCTGCAAGTTAAAGCAATAAAAAAATGGAGATGGAAATGTGTTGACTAGTCAGGAGAGCGTGATGAGAAGATGAAGGGGGTATTTTAAGCAGCCGAAGCAGGAAGTGAAAAGGATTAGTAAGGAGGAAGTGAGAGCAGCAATTGAGAGAATGAAGAGTGTAAAATTGGTATTGTGTGTTTGTGCATTTAGAGAAAGCGTACGTAAGGGTGAAGAGAAAGGAGTTGTGGGATTGTATAAGGAAGTCTGGTGTGTCAGAGAAGTATGTAAGGGTGGTGCAGGACATGTATGAGGACAGTGTGACAGCAGTGAAGTGTGCTGTAGGAACGACAGACTGGTTTAAGGTGGAGGTGGGACTGCATCAAGCATCGAACTTGAGCCCTTTTCTGTTTGCAGTGTTGATGGACAGGTTAATGAACGAGGTCAGACAGGAGTCTCCGTGGACTATGATGTTTGCGGATGATGTTGTGATTTGTGGTGAGAGTAGTGAGAAGGTGGAGAAGAGCCTGGAGAGGTGGAGGTACACGCTGGAGAGAAGAAGAATTAAAGTCAGAAGGAGTAAGACAGGGTACGTGTGTAAATGTGAGGGAGGGCAGTGGAGTGGTGTGGTTGCAGGGAGAAGTGGTGTTGAAGGTGGAGGAGTTTAGGTACCTGGGGTCAACAGTGCAAAGTAATGGAGAGTGTAATAGAGAAGTGAAGAAAGGTGTGCAGGCAGGGTGGAGTAGAGTGATAGCAGGAGTGAATTGGGATATTTTCACCTCACTTTTCCCTAAGCCTCACTATTTTTCCTCAATCTTCAGTTCTTTTATTTGTGTTAAAATACATAGGTGCCACCTTATTTACACTTTTATACTGTTGGCCAAATTTATTGTTGCTGATGAGGTTTTCTTAAGGTTTTTTCACCATTACCTGTACTGAATGTGTAGGTGCTTTTCTTAGTTTTGATGATGAGAACAGGTGCATCGCAAGCATTTTGGCAGCTCCTGATCTGAATTGAGAAGAGTTATGACTATTTTTTTATGGCAACATAATGATT
The DNA here is from genome assembly GCA_024362625.1 of Silurus asotus. Lineage (NCBI taxonomy): Eukaryota > Metazoa > Chordata > Actinopteri > Siluriformes > Siluridae > Silurus > Silurus asotus. The sequence continues at coordinate 1,704,907 of MU551567.1, read as the reverse complement.
AAATCATGAGAAAAGCACACACTTACCTAGTAGATTATCTTTATGGAGACTTTTTATGTACAAATGTCAGAGATGGAAGAAAAACTTAATTTTGGTCAAAACCATTTTCTCAAAAATCCTAGCCATCTGAAGGGTTTTTCCCAGTTCCTCACACACGTATATACCCTTCTATATTCAATTAAACATTATGTTTAGTTATAGTCTTGGTAAGATATGGACTCCTTTGAGAAACTTATATCCACTGGGACTCTCGAACCCCCCTCTCTCTCAGTAATTAGGGCCTTTTTGCCCTTTCATCCATTCTAAATGAGGCATAATCCCCTGGCGCAGGCTTTAAATTGAGCCGCTATATCCCAGCTCTTAGGCCAGAACGGATCAGGTCTGTTGAAACAGATTGGTTACGGAAGCTTTAAAGCAATGCCCATCTTTAAACAAGCAGTGAACGTGACATTGGAGACTTTTTTTCCAAAGCTTATGCTGGACAAGGTGATGGATGCTCAGGTGTAATATGATGTACAAAAGAAATCAGGGTTACCAGTTTGAAAAATAGGGTTTAAAGAATTGTGGTATAAGCAATTGTTAAGCGTCTTTCCATTCTCACTGACTTATTCTAGGACTACAGTCTACTAAGAACCAATTATGACTGACCTTAGATAATCTCTGTAGGGTTCAACGCGTTTTGCATTACGTCCTTGAATGTCCTTGAATTTTGCTCTGTCTTGTGCTTTAATTTGAAGTCTGGTACACACTTATTTATAAGCAATGAATTAGTACACAGTCTGGCTGTTTAAAAATGTATATCAGTATTGACTGGAGTATATCAGTATTGACTGGAGATCAACATTTTTTTTTTTAAAGCCATTATTGTGGCTTCAATGCAACTTGTTAGTTTATTTACTGTACATTAACAAGTTTTAGTTTTAGTCTAAATGACACTTAAAAGAAAAGAATAACAATTAACTCAAGGCACGTAGAAAACCCGACCCTGAAGTCTGCTAAGCTCTGCCAAGCCAAGTTCTTTTGTAACATTTTCTTGAACACTGATCCGCAACACCTGTTGTAGAGAAATGAAATGTAGTGCAGTGAGAAAATGGCTAAATAATTTCTTTTTCATGAGTCTCAGCCTTGAGTTCCTTATCAATAATAGAGCCAGTGACAGTGCACTTGCTTCCAAGCCCCAGAGACATGACCAGGTTCTATTTATTAAGGGTTGCTGCTCCTAAAGCTAAACTACCAGTTTCCTCACTGTTTACAGTTTGGCTAATTCTTTACTTTAGCTGCAGGTATTTGAACCCAAGAGTTGATATATTGTGAACGAAGCAACAAGACAAGGACCTGTGAGTCAAAAGGCACTATCAGGACCTATCAAATATTAATATAGCCTCTAATTAACTGTGGAGACTCACCAGGGCTATAAAATGGCGGATTGATTGGAATACTAAATTACAGGACAAGCAGAAGGTAGTGAAGATGTTTGTGCACATGCTGGGTTCAAAGTCTGAGAATGCAATTCAGCTACATAATGTAATTTCATAGTGGTATTGTAGAGTCTCAGCTCTGCTAGTGAGTAAGCTATGAGATGGCAGATAAGATGATGTTTATGCTGGTATTATCATGATGGTTGAAGCTTTGAAGGCTAAACACTAAAATAGACCAAAATGCCAGTGAAATAAGTCTGAAATTAATTACAAAATACACTTGGACTCCACTGGAGGTAGCATGTTGGTTTTAATGCTTAATGCATTTTTTAAGGACATTTGCTAATTTAATTTATTTCCTCTTTGTAAATTTATATATCTCTGCATGCCTGCAAACAACACTTGTAAGTGATTTCACATTTTGCATTCAGCTCGATGGGGCAACTGGGAGACAATAAGTCTTTGTAGGCCTGTTCTCAGGTGAAAACGGGTTCACCCACATCAGAAAGTGGGAGGAATAAAAATCCAAAGATTGAAAAAATGTATGGTGGCATTGAGTAAGCGTAAAAACTTGATTGGGACTATCACAATTTAGCCCCCAAGGAACACAATATGGTTGCTGCCAGGTAGGTGTCTGATCAAGGAGGTCAATCTGGTGTTGTATCAGGTTACTCTGCCCAGGCCTCTGACGGAACAACGAGGGGTAGTAGTTTAGAAGATGATGTAGCTCATCCTGTTTGGTCTTCTCCAGATGAACCAGGTTAATGTCTGCTAGTTGTGTTGGTTCTTTCACCTTTATTTCAGGCTGCTTGTCCGCCTGATCCGCTTCTACTTCACATCAGCGATGCTTCTGGTTTGCTGGGTGGCTCTTTCCACTCCTTTAGCAGGTTAACTTGGTAAGGTTGTGTAGCCTCGCCTTTGTCAGGATGATGAATCTCATGCGTCACTGGTCCCATCTTGCGAAACAACCATGTAGGGTCCTGCCACTTTGTCAGCAATTTGTTTGTTGATGTAGGAAGCAGTAGCAGTACATTACCGGTTGTAACACTTGAGTTCTGGCGTGCTTGACGTACCATGTCTTTTGGGCCTTTTGGGCCTGTCGGAGGTTCTCTTGAGCCATCTCCCTGTAGCACTACACACGGTCTCTCATTTCAAGGACCAATTGGTCAGACTTGACCTTAGCTTGACTCCTTCACAAGAGATCCAATGGCTCTTGTACCTGCTACCCATACAGGAGCTCAAATGAAGTAAAGCCTGTTAATGCTTGAGGTAACTTCCTGTAAGCAAACAACAAAAATGGTAGCCACTTGTCCCATTCCAGTCTCTTAAACAGACTTGTGAAGAATATTTTTGAGCGCTTGATTTAAGCGCTCCACCAGTCCATCGGTCTGGGGTCCTAAGGGATAGGCGAATGCTGTTCCGAACTCAAACCTAAGCGGCGACGAGTAGGAGAGCCACTGGGGTGGCGCAGAAGCCTCGGGCCCGGGTGGAGCCGCCACAGGTGCAGATCTTGGTGGAAGTAGCAAATATTCAAACGAGAGCTTTGAAGGCAGAAGTGGAGAAGCGTGCAATTAGGGTGCTGTGAGTATTATGTTTGTTGGTATTACTTTGTGTATAGCTTCTTTAAAAAATAAACCTCTCACCTCTCACTATAACAACTCTGTGAGTATCAGATAAGCTTTTGGAATTTTTTCTCCCCTTTTTTTTATGTGGGTGAACCTGTTTTCACCGGACAATGGGCATACAAAGACTTTCACAGTAACCATGCGGTAATTATACCCCACAATCTCTTTGGATAATCATTATGTATTTTTTCCATACATGACAAGCCAAACAGAATTAAAGTGGCATGTAAATGGGCCCTAAGTGGTTGATTGGTGAGCTGGTGTTATTCAGAAACTCATTCCGTGCTGCTCATAGCGATCTTTACATCAATCATTATAGTATAGCAGGAAGAGAAGAGCAGCCAATGAGAAATTCTATTAGCAGCTGTGTTTTATTAGCGGGTCTGAAACAGGAGTACAATATGATAGGATGCCATTACAACACACACACACAGTTTATATTGCAAAAAAGGACAAGGACATATTTATGTCTTTTATATATCTTTTTCTCACTGTAAGTTTATAATTGAAAATAAAATCATTAAGCTGTCTGGTTTAAAAAAAACTTTATTCTAAAATAAAAATGCCTAAAAATTAAAATGAATAGCTTTTGATTGTAATAACCTCATAATTAAGGAATAATACAGGATTTATTTATGTAAAAACCCATGAATGCCAGTGGGGTGTGATGCGGCATGATATGCACCACTACTAATTTCCTAAATTGCACTATTTCTCTGTAATTTCTTGTTTTGAGTTGCACTATTTTACTTATACCACAATGATTTTTCTTAACTTGTTATTAAATGACATATTACGCATTTAAAAGGTTTACAGTTATGTTTAAAGTTGTGGAACATCCTTTTTTATAGCCACATTAGTCATTTTCTGTCTCTCTTTCTCTGGCTCACACACACGAATACACACACACACACGCTCACTCAATCGAAAAATGCAGCCTGTCATTTTACTAAGAAGCTGGAATACAAAAACTCTTTCCTGAAGACTTTCTATTGCTGCAAAACTTTGCAAAGTGCTCACAGCTGAGACTCCTTACATAGATGCATAAATGTTTTTTTTTTTAACAAAAGATCTCAACCCTAACCAACAATTTTGAGAATGTATTATTATTTTTTTTAATATATGTCAATAATTAATTAGCCTATGTATATCATCTGCCATATAACCAGCACCGTTTCTAGGCTTAGTAAAACTAGGCGTTCGCTTGGGGCAGTGAGCGATCGTGCCTCGCCGCTGTGAATGTGCGTTATTGTATAACACTTAATATCTAATAACATAATATATTGTTGTGTTAAAGTAATTATTTGAACTTAAATGATTGACCTGCTTTTCTGCTAAACTTTAATATACTGTATATGTTTACATACTTGAATTCAGGCAATTTTGCAATGATTATCAAATGTTTTTAACCTTTTTATAGAAGGTTGTAAATTATTTGTATTGTATGCAGTGGAGCATTCTGGTAGGAGGGCGGAGCCATGGGCGGGGTTGTGACAATAGGAATCTAATGGGACACCTGACTTTTCTAGCCATATTTGGTTCTTACTTAAACTTGTACCTTAATGTTGGACGTGGTAAATTGTATAGGATGTTTTTGGATGCAGTAGAAGTGACATCTTCCTTCACTTAAACTAGGAGACACAACCCTTTATGGAGTAGAAGGTCTCAAATGGCCTGCTGTAGAGCTCTGATTCTAATCCTATCCAACATTTTGGGATGAACTGAAACCCTAGAAAGCAAATTAAATATTTTTGTCTGTATTAATTATTGTACATTAACAACACACTATTATATGTAATGTTTAGGGTTTGCATCTGTCAAATGTGTGACCTTCAGAATCACATTTTAACAGCATGCATTTATCTATAATATGCCTGATTGCACATGATTTGAAATAACACTTCCGTCGTCTTTTTACTTGAGCAGTGTTTTTTTGCTTTTCTTGAGTTGGTGATTTTCTTATGAATGATGCATTATTTACTGCGCTGTAATGCATTTCACAGTTTTTGCAGTCTTCTTTTCTGATTTGCTTCAACTTTTCAGTCATGTCCTCTGTTTTTTTCCCTTTATTTAATTCAGATTTTTTACTTCTTACTTCAGCAACCTTAAAAGTCTGCAATGTATAAAAAACCCTCCTGTATTGCCTTCTGGACATTATCTATCTCTGTCGTCCGTCCATCTATCTGTCCATCCCTCTATTAATTTTTTGTTGCTTATTATGAGGAAAAAGTATTTTAGTACAGTTTCCTTTCTTGACTTTAATGGTAAAGCATCCATAAGAGGATAGTTTTTCTGACCTTCTCCAGTCTCTTACTATCCAAGAGTTTGGCCACTCCTGATCTTTTGATCAAAGGTTTTTGTCAGCATGAAATAGGACACAGGGTGAGCAGAGGGTGTTTCTTTCACCTAATAACACTGACTCAGACACGGCATGGAGAGAACCCGGCGATGCGGGTTGAGGAATGGTCGAGATCTAACACACCCCTAGAACTCTGACACACACTCATTAAAGCTTGGTGCAGGAAATGGTGTGCCTCAAGTCTGCTTTTCTTCAATTTTTTTTTTTCAATAAATAGGAGAATGCAGCTTCTGCAGAACATAAATTCTTGAATGTAAATTTGTGTTGAAATTTGACTTATTGCAGGTTGTTGGAGCCAGATCAACAATGCTTACATTTTTTATTCATGCACATACAATACATTAGGGCTGTAACTGGAATATGAATATAATATGAATGTGGATTGGATAAATCATATGTTTGAGACTGATACAAATATACATACAAACTGGTCATGCTTCATTTATTTATTTATTTATAGAACTAAACATTGGAACTGTGTCATGGTGAAAAAAAGGGGAAAGGTATTGAAGCTTGCAATACAAAGTCCAATTTCGCCATGAGTATCCTTAAAACAGAAAATGAGTTTTAAGTGATTGACAGGTAAGATGGGTCCATTTAGAAACTCATTCTCTGCGGTCCATTGTCATCTTTATGTCAGTCATTATAGTAGAGTATATAGTAATCTTTAAACCTTTATAGTTGTGTCTTGGTAACACTGTGTATGAGACAGAAACTACTTGTTACTAAAAAACAAATCATTTTGACTAGGGTGTAATATTTGGTATTATTACTGACTATGAGTTCATAATCAAGTATATGATTATTTAGCTGTCTGAAGCTAGCTTTAAAATAAATAAATACATTGCTCATGGTAACCTCATAGATAAGGAAAAATCTAGAATGTACAAATTGACATCCTTAACACAGGTGATTGTTTTAACGCTACATTGAAGTCAGGCATTGCCTCAAATTTCATGAAAATGCTTATTGTTTAATATTCAATGTAAAATTTTGCCTACAGTTTTAGTTACTATTGGTGAAATTCTATATTTGTGCCATTCCATGTATCAATTATCTCGTGACAATATCATGTTCTTTAATTTTTAAAAGCTTATAAAATTCCAACTCTGCTGATAGAACCCACATGAAACATGGTTTACAGTAGCTCGGATCCCATGGCAGATTTGTAACTGTTTTAATGAGTGCAAAGATTAATGCTTATTGGACAACAGGCTTTTAATTAGTCAATTTGGGTCCCATCTAAATGCATGGCTCCTCTGGGGCAAATGAGAGTGTCTGCTGTTTTATTGGATGATACACTCTTCACCCTGGGGCATGGTTTCTTCATATAACTGGGAGATCCCTAAAAGAGGTGAAACCTCATAGTTATTTGCCAGCTCAAGCTTTTTCTTCTTATCAGCACCATTCAGTGCTTGGAGTTGTAGCATTTAGTAACTTGGCAGCAGTCAAATCTATAATCGTTACCCAGCTAATATAGCTTATCATAGTCTTTGTAATTTATTACATTTTAAATAAAGTATAAGAATTAACTTTTGTTTATTTATAAATAAAGTACAGTCAACCCCCAGAAAAAAACGGCTCGAAAAATTCACTGGTTCTCATTTGAAACCTACCTAACAGCAAGTTGCAGATAATCTTACATTTTCTGCTGAGTATGCATTAAAAAGAAACCAACTTTCTTGCGTAACGTCTAGATGAATTCACTAAGGTACTAAAGTTGCTGCAGGGGGGTGTCCTAAATTCAGGGATTTTTGGAAATCGTAGGGGGTTCTTAGAACGTAACCGGAGTTCATTTACAGGATTAGCTAGCTAGCTAGTCACTACATGCTTCTGTAAAATTTAACTAGCTAACAAGCTAGTTACATTTTACGGAAGCATTTAGTGACTAGCTAGCTAGCTAATGCTATTTTGGTGTTATGCCTGCTATACAGTACACAAGCAAATGCTCAATTCAATTGTTTTTTATTTATATAACGTTTTTAAAAACAGAAATTGTTTTAAAGCAGCTTTACATGATTGAAATGCAAATACTTTCCAAACTAGGTGTCAGAAATTTCGATGAAAACGTAGTGTTTTGATGGTCTGTTTAGCCAACACGGTCAGCTTGCTTGTCGAATCCCATATCCAGCCCTAATTGCATCTCATGCAGTCTGCACTCGTTTAGAGCACTCATACATTTCAGATTGCATGATGTTTCGAGAGGCTGTTTCAGCACGCAGCTATTTAAGTAGCAGACAGATGTTTGTCTAATCATTCTAGCAAGTTTAATATAAAAGTAAATGAGCAGACTTTTTTTATGTATGTGCACATCTGGGCACTGGATGCTAAGATATGACAATGATAAAGATAGATGTTAACAATGGATTAATCTATAATCGTGGTAATGAAGTGCTTAGAGACAATGACCATCTGTACATTTGATAATAAGTACAAGATAAGTCAATATAGCCATGGCTGACTTTTTGAAGTTATTGTTCAGAGTTTCCTAGTAACTGGAAGTCATACATTAAGTAATAAAAGTCAGCATAGTGTTGAAAGAAGATATCTGATAAACTCAACACAGTGAAGACTTTTCTAAATAAATCAGTACCAGCACTTTCTTTTCTTTCTCTCTGGTGAGAGAAGAGAGAAATGAAGAAGCCACAATTACTTTATCCTTTACTCAATTCACACAATTACTTTAGTTATTCCTTGTCTCTGTAACTCTCTCTCTCTCTCTCTCTCTCTCTCTCTCTCTCTTTCTGAACATGCGTCAAGGACTCATAATTTTCTGATAATGATTTGCACTCTGGTGTTAACATAATCTTCAAAGGCTTTTAGATTTCTGTATTGTAGCTTATAGAGAAATCAGAGGCTTCAGCCTCCTTAAGCATGAAAGAGAGATGGATCTTGTGTTTCATTTAGTGTTGCACTCTCTGTGTATCAAACACATACAAAGCACAAAAATTAACTATGATCTTCGGCCAATGATTTAGTTTAAATTTATTTTTGATGTGTACGAAAGCAGAAGAACATCGCTGTATTAATTAACTGTATGTTCTGGACTCGTCATTGACATAAATATTAGCGGACTTTATACGAATATGTACACTTCAGAATTGTTTCCTTTCTACCTCAGGCTTGTGTAGGAGTTGAGATATACAGTATAATGAAGATATGCATAAAAGAACCAGTCAAACGTGGGTTTAACCTCCATGTTAAGATTTATATAGACACTATATGGACAAATGTTTGTAGACAGCTTACCAAGATGAGTATGTACTTTTTGATCATCCATATTTAGTCACCATTTCCTGTTATAATCTTCTTGTTTCACTTGATTTTAGAGTGTGCTTGTGGGGAATTGTGCTCATTCACCCACATGGGTGTTAATAAAGTCAGATACTGATGTAGGTAAGGTAAGGAGGCCTGGGGTGCAGTCAGCATTCACATTCATCCCAAATTTGTTCAGTAGGGTTGAGATCAGAGCTCTAAAGCATGCCACTTCGAGGAGATCTTCAACTCCAATCCATGTAAAGCATGTCTTCATAGAGCTGGCTTTGTGCACAGGGGCATTTCCATGCTGGAGCAGGTTTGGACTAGTCGGATGATCTCAAATTAAGGGAAAACCTAATGCTTCCATGTCAAAGACATCCTACACAATTGTGTGCCTCAAACTTTGTTGTATAAGTTTGGGGCAGAACCACATATAACTGGGAAAGTCAAGTGGCCCACTACTTTTGTCTATAAAGTGTATATAACTGCCAGAGCGTTATAGTCTTAGGATTCTTCTAATTTAAACAATGCACATTCTGATGTTGTCTATTTTTCATATTTCGTGAATGATAACGGGGTAAATGTCCTTATTCCTTAACTGAAAAAATAAATAATTATATAAATTTGATGGCTCATACCGGACAGCTGGATGCTTATATCGCACAAAAAATATTTTCAGTTCCTTAGTGATTTTTTGACCTTCTTTACTAGCACAGAAAAGAAATCATATATCCAGGTCAGCCACTGCAAGAACATATCACAGGGAAGCCACTATATCTTTTGGGTTTCCTCCCCTTTTCCCCTTTTTCATTTTCATTTTCTTACATTTTGCTGACTTTCCTAAAAGCTGGGTTTTAAATGCTAATGAATGAATTAATACCAAGTTAGTTGCAAGTAGAGGGTGCGGAAAGGAAAAAACTCCACTATTTCCCAATTAATTCAAGAAGAAGCAGTCAAATTTAGAATCATTTGCAAATCACTTGCAACTGTATGTTATAAAGAACAGCAGAGCTGTGTTGGGTTAATTGGATCCATCTGTGTTTGTGTGTGTGTGTGTGTGTGTGTGTGTGTGTGTGTGTGTGTGTGTGTGTGTGTGTGTGTGTGTTTTGTGAAGGCTGCTGATTTAAATCCAGCAGGTTGAGTCTTCATCATCTTATTTCTACTTCAGAATTATTCCTTGATGCAGTGACAACAAAATGGAAATATTTTCTCTTTCCTCATGCTCTCTGAAAACCACTCATCAGATCATTTCAGGAGTTTGTAGCCGATGGTGCGAAATACTGTTTGAAGGTGCTCCTGCAGCTTTTTTGGATGAACAGCAGTCACAGATCCGCTCCGGGCTGTCAGCAAGTGACGAGCTGAAGAACAGGACAGAGAGTTCTTGTAAGAATATAAAATATGGGCAGTGTGAGGTACAGAGATGGGGAGGTAAAAAGATGGAAGAATAGAATATAAAAGATTCTTATTTGCATGTGTGAAGGCTGAGGGGAAGCAAAAAAAATGAGCAAGCAAGCCCTTTGCTTGAGTATAGAAGCCCGACAAGTGAACAGAGAGTGAGCAGATGTGTTTAAGTGGGTTCAGGGTTTGCGTTAAGATATGCTGTAGCGTTGACTTCTTATTGCCAGAGGGTTTTACCCTTAAGCAAAAATCTATTGTTATTATTAGAAGGCATAGTAGATTCTCTCTCTATCACCACCATGTCACTGCCTTCAGCAAAAAGCACTGAATGTGCAGCCTTAAGAATTCAATATTCCAGGGTTAACCCCTGAAACTCTTGAGCTTCTTCTCCTATAACTAATATGAAAGCTCTGATATTATGATATGCCGATTGTAAATCTCGACCTGCTGAGATATGGGAGTTTAAGGTTTAAGGTTAACATTTTTTTCCATCTTTTTCTTCTTCATTTTCTTTTGGCTGCTCGCATTAGGGGTCACCACAGTGGATCCCCCATCTCCATACTATGTACTCTACATCTGCTTTTTTTGACCAACTCCCTGCATGTCTTTCCTCACCACATCCATAAACCTCCTCCTTGCTTTTCCTCTTTTCCTCCTTCCTGGCAGCTCCATCCTCAGCATCTTCAGCTCCACCTCCTGTCTTTTACTTAATGCCACTGTCTCTAATCCATACAACATCTCAGGTCTCACCACAGTCCTATAAACTTTCCCTTTCACTCTCGCAGATACTCTTCTATCACAAATCACTTCTGCTATCACTCTTCTCCACCCTCTTCACCCTGCCTGCACTCTTTCTTCACTTCTCTAACACACTCTCCATTTCTTTGCACTGTTGACCCCAGGTACCCCGAACTTCTCCACCTTCTCCACCTCTTCACCCTGCAACCGCACCACTCCACTGCCCTCCCTCTCCCTCACACATGTATTCTGTCTGATTTCTATGTTTTTCTTTACTCATATGAAAATGATGAATAATTATGTTGTAGAATATTCATTTGACTGACCCTTTTATCCGAAGTACCTGACCATTTGAGGTTCAAGAATCTTGTTTAAGGGATTTGAACCTTTTATTTAGGTTTTTATTCTATTTCATGATTATTTCACACAATATTACAAGGCCTTGATATGCAGAGATATTTACTCTGTTATATTATTCAATCTTATATTCTTTGTGAGGTTCTAAGCCCTGGCTCTGGAGTAAAAAGGAAGAGCTGTTGAGGTTTGGAACAAAGCACACATCTCCTGTGACTAACTTTGGGAGAGTCTAAGACTCTTGTGCCATCGACACAGTGGAGTCCCTGCCCTGATATTTACACAGATCAGGCATAACTTTATGACATTATAATTTTATGACCAGTGAAGCAACATTTTGTCCTTAAAGTTGAAGTGTTAGAAGCAGGAAAAATGGGCAAGCGTAAGGATTTCATTGAGTTTGACGAGGGCCAAATTGTGATGTCTAGATGACTGGGTCAGAGTATCTCCAAAACTGCAGCTCTTGTGGGTTGTTCCTGGTCTGCAGTGGTCAGTTTCTATCAAAAGTGCTCCAAGGAAGGAACAGTGGTGAACCGGCGACAGGGTCATGGGCGGCCGAGGCTAATTGATGCACGTGGGAAGCAAAGGCTGGTCCGTGTGGTCCGATCCAACAGACGAGCAACTGTAGCTCAAACTGCTGAAAAAGCTAATGCTGTTGATGCTGGAAGGTCAGGACTGTTTTAGCAGCAAAAGGGGGACCAACAGGTGGTCATAATGTTATGCCTGATCGTTGTATATCTGTAAACTCCTCAAACCTGAGAATCTTACCTCCGACTGCTGCTGACACTGACATTAATGCTATATTTGGGGAAGTGGAATCTTATTGTATTTCTGATCAGAAGATTGCAAGTTGAAATCCCAGCACCGCCAAGCTGCCACTGTTAGACCGCTGGACAAGGCTCTTAATTCACTTAATTGCTCAGTCGTATAAATATGATAAGTGTAAGTTGCTCTGAATACCACGGTGTGTGCCAAAAGCAGTAAATGTAAAATGACAAGGCGACATTGCCATGAATCTGAATATTTTGTGTTTTTTTCTTTTGTCCACATACAGATGAGATACATCGTCACATGTTTGGTTAGGTGATGGTCATGTGACCCATTTAACTCGAAACAAACAGGGTAACAGGCAGGTCAGGTCTACATGTTCACCTGTCTTTGCAAAATCTTTTTTTACACTTTCACATTCATTTAAAGACATAAAGTCAAAAAACAACAACACTTTTTAATGTGTTGATTATGAAGAACATCTGCTAGCTGTTACAGACGATGGGAAATAAGAACAGTGGCCTTTATATAATGATTAATGTTCAGTTAAAAAAAAAAAAAATTCAGTAAAAAAAAAAAAAAAAAAAACGAATCCGAACTTTCTGTTTCACGGATTCCAAACCGCGTTGTTGTAATTCCATTATTATTAATATCCAGCGTCCTGGTGACTGGGTGGGAAAGTTTAAAGATCGTCTGCATCTAAAAAGCTTATATATACGGTGTAAAAATCCTCTGCACCTCAGGAAGATCATTGCTAATACCAAATAACCATTATCCTGTATTGCAGTAGGTCTTGCCTGCTCCCCGTTGGGCTCTAAATCTATTAGATCAGAGGAAAAAAAAAATGTTTTGGATAGGAAAAGCACAGTATCTACAATCTAAGCTTGGGTTAGAAGGGAAACGGTGTGAGAAGCACAGTAGGGAGGCAGGAACAGAGAATAGCTTAGCACTGCTTTTGATACTCAGCTTGATTCTTTTTAAGCTTAGCACCAATTTTTGCCTCTGTCTCCATTTGATATTGATTTTGAACATGAGTGTATGTACTTGAGAGGGTGAGAGAGAGAGAAGACATTGTCCTCATCCTTGCAGCTATTCTTGTGAAATCCCTAACATTTTGTCATATTTTCATCTTAACTGTTGATGTGTAATCATTAAAGCCGGCGGAGTACAGCCTTCCGTAATTAGGGAGGTGAGTTGTGTTTGCACACATGACAGAAAAAAGATTGCTTTTAGCTTAATTAGCAAGAGGGGGGAAGCACTAAAGTATTTTTAGTGCAGATGCATTGAGAGATTATCTGCAAGTTCTGTGTCCTATGTACCACCCCCCAACACACACACACACACATGCACAAACATGCTGCCACATGTCACTGTCATTTAGGTGTCATATTCAACCCAAATGATTAAGAGAGTTTCATAATTGGAAATTTTGCACCTTGACCTTTTGAGGAAATTAAAATGATTTTTCACTCTATCTAAGTAATTAAGCCGTGGTAGATGTGATGGCCCTCTCCCAGTGAAATGTGAGCTCATCGCTCCGAAAGCAGAACTGCAGTGTAATAATGCGGGCTCGTCCTTCACTCTTTTAGTCATGTCCTCACTCCAATATAAGCCTGACGGACATCATGTAGCAGAGAGAAATCTATCGCGGAGACTTTCATTCCGCTTTTGTTTGTATTTGTGTTTATTAGAGGTGTGCGTTTGTCTTGTCAGTGTCGAACAGATGTAACACGACTCATTGATGATGCTGAAGGGGGGGGTTGAAATGATTGAATAGCTCTCCATGAGGTTAGTGTCGCAGCAAAAAAATATTGCAACATGACAAGTTGCTCGCCACGCTTCTCCAAGGCTAATTAAGCCCCGAGCAATCAAATCCGCAAGGACTTGACTTGTGCTGGGTCTTGAAGCAAGCTATTTTTTATTGCTGCACGCCTCCCAACCGGTCACATTCTCCCTTATTCTCTCCTCATTCCTTCCATCTCTTTTCTCCATCTCTACTTAGTTTTTTGTTTTTTTTTACTGTAAAATTTGCAAGAAATTTATTGTGAACAGGATGGTGCTTTCTCCTCATTCAAACCCCCCCTATTTCCACTTTTCGCCTCAATTCCGCCAGCTATGAACACAATCACGCTTGTTTGCCGAGCAGGCCCTATGCATTTTTCATATAACGGAAGGTTGGTGGTGTAGCGAAAACTTTCCTGGCTTTTTTGCGACCTCATCCCTCAATGCTCATATTTGCCATCTTTATCGTCGAATTGAACGGATTGATTCGCATTGGGATTCTGTCCTTTGTATTTTTTTCCTATTACTCTTAAATCAGAGATGCACCAGAAATATTTTTGTACACAAAGCCAGGTCTTGGTGATCAACCAGAATTGAGGCACATGTTCTTCCTAAAAAATATACGCAATAAATTTGTTGTGAAAATAACCAAAGGAAATATAAACGCTTGCTTTTAACCTAAAAATGAACAGAATTCTAAGTGTATATTGTGCCCAATAAAATACATGAATACACACTTGCAGGAGTACACAAAAATCCAGAATAGCAGGTCAACACTTGATTTCATTCATCTTTTAATCAAAACTGACTCGGCTCAGAGTTTAAGATATCTAGCTACTTAGCAACAATTTACATCAACAGGTTGCAAAGTTAATTGACTATACACATACTGCATCATTGGCTTTCTACCTCATAACTATTAAAATTTGTATCTTAATTGATTTTAAATTGCACCTACTGAATCTGATTAGACGTCATGTGTATATATCATATCGTAGCACTCAATAATTTCAGACTGACACTTTATTAAACGCGGGAGCCTTCAGTGCCTCCTAAAGCACTGATTGTGTTCACGCGCTTCCATTCACCCAATTTATTTCGACATCGGAGCAGCGTCTTGCTGAGATACCGCTATTATGCTGTTTAGTAAGATCAATGAAAAGACATGACACTCATCCGAGGTGGTCATGTCTCCGAGGAAATGCTTTGTGTTTATTTTTTCCCCCTCAAGCATTTGTTTTTAATTTACTAGACATAAATTCATATAAAGGAGAAATTCACATTACCTGATGCCTGCTATTGTGAGCAGCGATGTAGATGTTTAATCATATTTTTTATCTATTTAATCAGTTCCAAGTACATCATAGTTGTGCTGGGAGTGGTAGCTCAGTGGTTAAGGTGCTGGGTTACTGATCAGAAGGTTGGGGATTAAAGCCCTGGTATCGCCAAGCTGCCACTTTTCGGGCCCTTGAGCAAGGCCCTTAGCAATCTGTGCTCCAGGGGCGCCGTAACATTGCCGACCCTGCGCTGTGACCCCAGCTTTGGAGCAAGCTGGGATATCTTAAGAAAGAATTTCGCGGTTCTGTAATGTATGTGACAAATAAAGGGTATTCTTATTCTTCTGTAGGATTAAGATATTTATAAGTAAACAAGTAGTAACTGCTTCAAGATGCTGCATCATGGTCAATCCCTGCGCTCTGACCTTAGCTTCCGAACAGCCGAGGGTACATAAAGTACAAAAAAATTCACACTGCTCTTCAATATATGAGGTGGTAAAAGCATTCCTACAAAAGCTGTGATGTATGTAATAAAACGTCAACACAGTGTGGAACAGCATGGAGGTCTTACCATTTAATTGTTTAGTTCACCTGATGGAAAAGGGGGATAATAAATAGTTAGAATTAAAAGTTGAGCTTTGGTCACGGTTTATAGTCGTGCTGTATAATCAAGCCTAAAAAATAGTAGCTTGGGCTCAGGACTAATGGGACCAAATGGCAGCCTTGGCAATGGCAAAAAGCTTTGAAAAAAAAAAGAGGTCCAAAGGGTATGTCAGTTAGAGCAGATTAAAAAGCAGAATAAAATAATAGTGGCTAAAGAACAAAAAAAACAATTCCTACCCTGAAATCTCTCTACTTCTACTTTGTTTAGTGATTGTGCAGAGGTCTTGTTTTGATGTCTTGAACAGGAAAAAAAATTGTGAGGAATTATAGGATTTGTCATTTTTTAGGAACGTTTGGCAGCACAATGCAAAATCCAGTGGACAATAACAAAGTAAATGTAATTTGTTACTGTACTCTAGTAGCTTTTTCACATATATGTACTTTATTGAAGTATTTTACATTTAGGGACAGTTTAACTTCAGTACATTTCAAAGTCAAATTTGCTTTTAACTCAAATACATTCTGCGAAATCAGTCGATTCTTTTTGTGGATAAAAACATAACTGGTCAAACACACAGCACACCAATCAGGGTAGAGGTCTACCTGGAAATATGTTTAAGGAATAAATGATGGAAAAAAACTAAACACTTTGACTCATTGATATCATTCTATTAATAGATTGCTGTGCTAAGAGTAACATTAGAGCCATTTCACATAAACTGAGGATTAAGTCCTATATGGAGCATTATAGCCATAAATCATTTGAAGGCAAACAATTTTGTATGTTTACTCAAGTGAAAGTTTAAAGGGAGCACTTTTTGTGGAGAAACTTTTTACCTTGTGGTTTTACTTTAAGTCAAGTACATGGTTTGTTTACTTCGTTCAACACTGGCAAAATATCATGCATTTTTCATCGGCCACCAGAATGAATTGTGATCTGTTGCTTCATCCAAGGTTTGGATTTTGGTTGCAGAAAGGCTGGTTTGATTTCTCATATAAACTCCATTAACTGCTGATTTATCAGTAATTCCACAAAGGACAATGTTGAGTGAACGGAGGGCCTGCATGTGAACGAAGGGCCTGTTGTAACATCTTGTTTATAATCACTCTTTTAGACTGTGGTGAGCAAAAAAGCCTCTCAGAATGCTCAACAGTACAAGACAAGCCTAACAGTTGATTGGGTACTATTACACACTGGATAATAAAAAAAAAGGTCTTCTGTTCTTCACCTGCATGCTTTGGGTGAGACTGTTCCCACATCCTTCACATCCCAGTCAGGACTCCTCACATCCCAGTCACACTCTGTTTAACCTCCTTTCATCAAGAAGGAGATACACAAACATACGCACCAGAAGCAGCAGGTTCATCCACTTTTACCGTATTTAACTTGACACTACATCTTTAGAACAATGTATAATCATTGTGTATAACTTCTGTACGTACAATATTGCATCTTATAAATCTATATACACTTCATTCTCTACACATATTGTGCCTTACATAGATCTATACCATTTCGACAATATCTAATATATATATATACAGTGGAACCCGCTTATCTTGACCTCGGTTACCTCGACAACTCTATTAAGTCGACGTTTTTGAAGTGGAACCGCCAAATTCTCGCTTTGTCTTAGCATTTTTTATCGGTTATGTCGCCGAACCCTAATATCTCGAGCACAAGGGGGGAAAAATTTGCCATTTAACGTCGGTTATCTCGGTGCAGCCGCAGAAGAACTTGCGGAAGTGGCGGAAAAATGAAGCCGTGAACCAACATATACAACAATAACGGACAGTGAGAGTGTGGAAGTTTAAATAGGAGCTGGTGATGATGATAAACGAGCACCATTTGTGCGCGATTGAAGCCATGAGCTTCAGAGAAAGCGGCTGAGAAAACACCTGACACGCTGAAGGGGGCCGAAGGGGGTGTGGCAGGTGGATTCCTGACAGATAAACATGTACTGTATGTATTTTTATAGCATGCGTTCTTCAAACAAATCGCGGCAACGTTGTTGTGTTAAAAAAACCTTCAAAAACACGTGCATGCACATTCTCATTTATTAACGCACATCATGTACATAAAAAAATTTCAAACACGTTAATATACTGCCGCCATTCTGATTTTTGTTTATCTCGATCATGGGTTACCTCGATGCTTTTCTTTATATCACCACCAATGCTTATGCATACGTCTGACGTCATCACTACGGATACCAATTCCCATTTATACAAATGGATGTTAAACAGAACATTAACCCAATGTTCTACACTTTTTGTACTTTTTCAACAATGTTTGCACATTTTGCAGCCTACATACTGTATATATATATATATATATATATATATATATAGATAGATAGATAGATAGATAGATAGATAGATAGATAGATAGATAGATAGATAGATAGATA
>MU551567.1:1656745-1686869 GCA_024362625.1 Silurus asotus | reverse complement strand
GGTTGCCAGAAATCTACCGTAAAAAATACAGTCAAAATGTTTTTATGTTTACAGTATACTTAAAAGTGAACTGTAAAATTTACGGTAAATAACTGGCTGCTGTGGTTGCCAGAAATCTACTGTAAAAAGTAGTCAAAATTGTATTTGTACCGTAAATAAATAAACATTTAGACTGTAATATTTATGGTAGATTTCTGGCAAACACAGCTGCCAGTTTTTTACCATAAATTTTACGTGAATTTTTTTACAGTGTGTGTATGACAAGGGTCCACATTTATTATATCTTCTATTTTTTTATATAGCAACCTGAGTACAAGTGGGGGTGTAAAAATATGTTTATAATGTCCTCAGTTGTATGTAATGTAATAGTGTATAGTTCTTCTGTGTTGTGCATATAAGTAAGCCACTAGGGGGCACTAAAGTGTTAACTATTGTGAAACACGTTTGCGTTAATGTTTGTCCCCTGTGAGTTATGGTTCTTCTCAGTGTGTGTTGTACCCCTTAAAAAGGGGAAAAGTAACGGGAGAAGGTTCAAGAAACACACATGACGCAGCTCTCGCCTTCACTCGTCTGTATTGAATGCTTTTGAACAATGTATACAAGAAAACATACCTTTCAACATTTGTGCACTCATCAACCAGTCACGACATTTTTAATGCTCTGTAAATTATCTTTTTAACTTAATTACCATATAAAATGTTAATTGTTTTAAAGTTATCAAAATACATTTTAATACTCCTTTTTAAATGAGTTCTCAAGTAACACAAAAATGAATTGTACTTTTAACAGCATCCAGCAGTATTCAGTATCTCAGCATCACATGGATTCACCCTTGTAGTGATAAGTACAAAATAACTTTACAGCATAAATATATGTACATGTATGTAGTAGTAACTAGCTTAAACACAAACGACACAGTACACACTCATATATGTCGAGACTCGGTCACGCAAACGACACAGTACACACTCATATATGTCGAGACTCGGTCACGACAAAGCCACGAGGTCTCCAACTGCTAGCATAAAGTTACACATCTTTGCAGTTAGCACGAAACTCTTTAAATAACGCAAAAGTCTCTATTTTACCTATATAAAACCATAACACCATAACGAAATGCATTATAAACATATCTTATCATCTACATTGCTTTGTGATTGGTAAGTACCTTAAAAAGGGGAAAAGTAACGGGAGAAGGTTCAAGAAACACACATGACGCAGCTCTCGCCTTCACTCGTCTGTATTGAATGAGGAAGAGAAGCGCGCACATGCAATCCCCCTACAGAAGCCCTGAGGCATTACCAATAAATCGACGAATAATCAACCAATAGAAGGATCAGAATTATCTACATTTCACTTCTCAATCTTACTCGTCTAGTTTTTAACAGTGACAACCTTAAAATGTATTCTAACATAACCATTAATATAACAGACTATAGTAAACCTATTGTAAATTAGATGAGATAGAAACACTTGTCACATGAACAGGGTAAAGATCTGTCTCGTCATACAGTGTCTCGACGTTTAACAGCATTTGGAGTAAAAGCCCACTCTGCAGTGACCAAACCTCTTATTAGCAGAAAGAATCAAAAGGCTAGACTAAGCTTTGCTGAGGAGCATGTTGTGTGGACAGAGGAGAACTGGTCCAAAGTTCACTTCAGTGATGAAAGCAAGTTTAATTTATTTGGGTCCGATTGGAAACATTATGTTCGGCGACAAACTGGAGAAAGACTGAACCCAAAGTGTGTAAAGAAGTCAGTGAAAAGTGGAGGAGGAAGTGTCATGGTTTGGGGCATGTTTTCTGCAGCAGGATTCGGGCCTCTTATACAGCTACATGGCAGAGTGAACGCAAATGTTTATCAGAACCTTCTTCAACAACATATGGTTCCTTCCATGCGTTCATCACCCAATCAGCCCGCAGTGTTCATACAGGACAACGCTCCATGTCCCACGGCAAAACGGGTAAAGCAGTTCCTTAAAACTGAAAACATTAAAATTATGACATGGCCTGCCCAGAGTCCTGATCTCAACCCAATAGAGAACCTCTGGAAAATCCTTGGTGACAAAGTTATGGCTAAGGAACCCACTACAGTCACCGAACTGTGGAGGAGACTGGAAGAAGAGTGGACCAAAATCACACCAGAGCAGTGTGAGAGACTGGTGCTGTCCTGTGGCAGCAGATGTGCTGAAGTCATTCAGAGCAGACGCCTGTACACTTCCTACTAATTGCTGACTGTTTTACACTTCAGAACATTTTGTTGTAATCTTTTTCCATGCTACAGTCATTGTTGTTCTCTAATTTTGATCAGTGTGTTTTCTGCAAAAGAATGTTTTTTTTTTTTGGAAATGCCCTTGTTATTTTGTGGAAAAGGTGTTCTGGTAGCATGGTATAGACATGACAAAAACTCCGTCAGCTGTTGAGAAGTGAAGATGACATTTCAGAATTGTTAATAAATTGTTCTCTAATTTTGATCGCCAGTGTGTATATATATATAAATATTTGTCAATTTGCTCAATTGCTACACCTTTCTTTCTCCATTGTGCTACTACAGAATTGCCACATGGCTGATTAGATACATGAGTGTGCTTATGTGTTTATAAATCATGAGAAACATAAATATTTTATGCAACATTTGCATTTATTAAACCAGCCTAAAGAAGGTTTTATTTTTTGCAGCAGAAAATTAATGTCCTTTGCTAAATATGATTAATAATGACCTCCATAAGCAGTGAAAACCTATTAGCATTAGCCATTATGGTGCATGGCCACGGTGACCCGAACAGGATGTAATTGAGGATGTAATGTATTCTGACTGAGCCAGCTTTCTGCATAAAACTGCCTGTAGTTTGAGGGCGAAAAAATCCAGATATGTCCAAACAGTGAGCTTTCCAAGAGAGCATAGCATTAATGCTGCGATATCATCTGTGAATACAGCGGCTGCAGCGGCCATAAGTGACTCAAAAAAACGAAAGTTAATGAGAATTGTTATCACACAAACATGAATGTAGCTCCAATATAGGAAACTCCTGCATCTGCAGCCACTGGATGCCATTTCATAGAATTTCTTTCACCGGTAAATATGGGATGAGACGCATTATGTATATATATAAAAAAAAAGCCATAGATACTATGCAAGGCATAGTTTTTTGGACTCATGGGAAAGAAAGGACTAACACTTCAAATTTTTGAGCAGGATAAAGAAAGTCAATTTATGTCCCAGGTTCCTTTCCAACTTCTACAGGAGCACAGCATGGATCATAGTGTGATGTTGAGAACAGACCAGTTCCTCACAGCGGGCTGACTTTATACCAATACTGGAAATCCATGATAAGTCTGTGTGTGTGTGTGTGTGTGTGTGTGTGTGTGTGTGTGTGTGTGTGTGTGTGTGTGTGTGAAAGAGAACGAGCAATGAACTCAGATCTCACCCACCCAAGCCACAGCATCTTTGACCCATTACCATCTGGAAAAGTTACATGATCATACGGTCGCAGGCTTTTTAAAAAGAGATTGCAGTCATCATGTTGCACACAAATATACACTCCACCAGACTGTAATCACCCCTAAAAAAATCCACAGACAGATAATCAGCCCGTTATACATACTGCTTCAGCACATCATCCAACCACTGATTATCATTTCATTGCACAGTTGAACTCGCCACTTTTTATCTTTAAATAGCCTTTAGACTTTTTCTTTTTTTTTTACTTTATTTTGCACTTAAACCATATTCATCCTGAAATATTTTTACATGATATATTGTACCATAATATTACTAAAGTATCTGTCTTGTCTTGCACCCTTCTCAAAAGATAACAGCATATTTTAACTTCTATAAAATGACAAGCTTTTAGGTCCTACTTAAAAGAGCAAACGTGATGCTACTATCACCATGTTTGTGCAAAGAAATGGTATCTATCAATCATAATGCATTGGCTTTAGACTTCTTTCTTAATGACAATAGGACTTGATCTGACCCTGAGACACCCCCCCAAAATCAGAGATATTTATAGTTCAGTGATGAATAGGACAGTGATGGATTAAATAGTTGTTTTCATCTCTATAACATTTAGTTTGAAGTGTGGGAATATAAACCACAATCCTAATTTAGAAGGTGGGATGAAAGGAGAAAAAATTCTGAGGACATTGTAAAGTTAATGATATATTTTATATATATTGTATGTTTAGCTCCTGCGGACTTTGCCCTCTTCGCAAGAGGATGAAGATATAATTCAAAGATTGCTGTTTTGACCCTATTGCAGAAAAAGATAAAGAAGACTTCCAGGACACATTCCGGAAGTGGCAGGAACGCTGGGAGCACTGTATTGCTGTGCGAGGGGACTATTTTGAAGGTGATAAATAAATCACTTTCCTGCAAACAAAGCTAGTCTCGAAACTTTTTGATACCACCTCATATTTAGTTACTCAAGATATATTCAATTCAATTCAATTCATTTTTATTTGTATAGCGCTTTTAACAATGAACATTGTCTCAAAGCAGCTTTACACAGATAATGTGGTTATTAAATGTAAATATGTTCTTTGTAAGTATCTTTGTCCCTGATGAGCAACTGTGGCAAGGAAAAACTCCCCGAGATGGCATAAGGAAGAAACCTTGAGAGGAACCAGTCTCAAGAGGGAACCCATCCTCATCTGGGTTGCACCAAATGTCCATTTGAAGCATTTATACAAAGTATGTAGTGATGATGCTCAAAAGCAAACTGCACTCCCGAGTCAGTGCAGCAGACCGCCGACACCAATCCGTCTTTAAAGCACCCGTTCTACTCCGGAATTACATGGAACCACCCAAGGTGTTGAGGAGAGACCGTCCCAAGCTGCACAGAAGTGTGAAGATCCGCGGAGGGGAGAGGGGCAGGAACAGTGGTCACTGGAGCCTCAGGAGCATGTTTAACTCGACCGAGAGAGAGAGAGAGAGAGAGAGAGAAAGATGTGATTCATGGAGATTCATTCAGCCAGGTAGTGATGTAGGTGAGAAGGTGAGGAGGTTCTGGGGTGCAGTCAGTGTTCACATTCAACCCAGAGGTGTTCAGTAGCGTTGGTGCTCTATTGAAGGAGATCTTCCAGTCCAACCCATGGAAAGCATATTTATGTTGATGGAGCTGGCTTTGTGCACAGGCGCATTGTCATGATGGAACAGGTTCGGAGAAGCGTCCTGTACATTTCTGTGCCTTTAAACTAGAGGAAACAGTGTGGAGAAGAATTACATATAGCTGGAACTGTCAGGTGTCCCAATACTTTTATTCATTTGTGTGTGTATACAGTATATATAAGTATCTCACCTTCAGGTTGTTCCTCTACACACTGCGGACTAATATTCAAAGTGCCTATATATAACCCTATATATATATATATATATGTATACAGTACAGACTACACCTTCTAATTCAAAGAGTTTTCTTTATTTTCATGACTATGAAAATTGTAGAGTCACACTGAAGGCATCAAGGGCTATTTGACCAAGAAGGAGAGTGATGGGGTGCTGCGCCAGATGACCTGGCCTCCACAGTCACCGGACCTGAACCCAATCGAGATGGTTTAGGGGTGAGCTGGACCGCAGAGTGAAGGCAAAAGGGACAACAAGTGACAAGCATCTCTCGGGGAACTCCTTCAAGACTGTTGGAAGACCATTTCAGGTGACTGCCTCTTAAAGCTCATCAAGAGAATGCCAAGAGTGTGCAAAGCAGTAATCAAAGCAAAAGGTGGCTACTTTAAAGTAAATATATAAATGGTGGCATATTTACTGTAAATATATAAATATATTTACAGTAAATATGTTGTGCATATTAAACTACACTTGCGCACTTGTATCTTCTACTTTATTGTTGATGTTACTGTATACTGTTACTTGCATGGTTATAAGTTTATTAAATTGGTCCGAAACATTTGATCTATTAATTTATATTTAAATAATTTACAGGAATTTAAATTAGTTATTATATATGCATTGGCCCTGGTGGTTAACAACTACAGACATTTGCATAGCCATTATGTGAGGCAGTGTAGAGTTATATGATAATCTTTTAGTAAAAATGACTATTTGTTTCAAATTAAAAGTATTTTTCTTTGTGTGTGAATGTGTGTATGTGTGTGAATGTAGGACCTTCATTTGTTGTTCTGCTTTCAGGATCCCTGTGTGCCTCATTTAAAAGGTGACAGGCCCTCCAGCTCTACCTGTGGGATCAATTAAGGAAAAACTCCAAATCCACCACAAGGCCACGGGTTTAAATTGTACTGAGCAGACCTGCTTCCGAATAACTTGTCTGTTTTCACTCTGTGAAGTCAAACAGGCATAGATTCTGAGTTGACAGGAAACCGCTGCTTGTTTTGAGGAAGAATGAGAGTGTAGAAGATGACATTCAGCAGCTGTGTGCTAGCATGGGGCTTGGCAGAAAGATCTACAGTATAAGCAAAACGGCAGGCATCTAATGTTCGATTTAGCTGTAGTTCTATTTTTGACCGATTGACTGTAGGTGTAGCTTTTATGATTTTGTTGTAGCGTTTATGACCCCCGCTGCTATATATTAGACAGCTGCTAACTGCAGGTGGTTGCACTTTCTTCTAAAGTGATGGTGAGACTCAATGCGATTAAAATTCTACTTCTGTTAAAGCCAGTTCATTTAAGGAGAATAGACCTGGTATGTGAAAGATGCACATTTGCTACCAGTCGCAGGTGAAATTTATGAGTCTCAGTCTTATTTGCCGGGTGGAAATCTAAAAGTCTGTACATAAAGCTAATAATTAAGTCGCAGTTGCACCATAATGAATAATCTGGCTTTGTGTTAACATTTTCTTGCTTAGATAACTGCACCTGGATGACTGAGAATCTTCACAGAGATCAGTTTTAGCTGTGGTTTAGAATTTGTCAGGATTGTCATTTAGTCAAGGCATACACATTACAGACACTTATGACATACACTTGTTAATCTTGTACAATAGTAAATATTAGGGGTATAACGGTACACGGTTAACGGTTCGGTATGTACCTCTGTTTTTAGGTCGTGGTTCGGTCCAATTTTGGTAGAGTTAAGGGGAAGAAGGCAAAACATAAAATTACTTCCGGTTTTTTATTAACACAGTTTATTATGAATTACAACATCAACATCAACACAAAACAATTTTAATGAAAAAGGCCTGCTTGGTTAAATAATATATGAAACAATACTTATGTACAATACAAAAAAAAAAAAAAAAATATATATATATATATATGTGTATATGTATATGTAGCGAATGGGAGATAAAATGAGTATATAGTTTGACCAACAGTTTGCCCGCATTCTCCACCATTATATGTAGCAAATTAAGCTCGCAAAGAAAAGGCAATATTTCGAAGTAATTATAACGGGTTATATTAAATATTCAATGTAACCTAAATATTT
The DNA here is from genome assembly GCA_024362625.1 of Silurus asotus. Classification (NCBI taxonomy): domain Eukaryota; kingdom Metazoa; phylum Chordata; class Actinopteri; order Siluriformes; family Siluridae; genus Silurus; species Silurus asotus. The sequence continues at coordinate 1,679,471 of MU551567.1, read as the reverse complement.
AAATTAAGTTAAATTGACGGTAATGGAATTAACGTTACACTTATTGGTCTGTTCGTCTGGCGAATAGACAGTATGATTTTATATTCATTCTATAAAAGAGGAAAGAGAAAGACGCACCCCCCCCTAGACTTTATACCGTACAATTAATAGAGCATGTAGTTCAGATCGAATGCTGCAGGAACCTGAAAAATGTGAGCGGCACTCAGAGGCAATCACTTATGAAAAATACGTCTTTTAATGAATGAGACGAACACAACATAAAACTAACTACACAAACAAACAAAAAGAAATAAAGACAATAAAAATCAAAATCAAAATAAACAAAAAAGTTGAAAATAGTAAGAGGAGAAAGAGAAAGGAAAAGAAGAAAGGAGAGAAAGACAGGAAAGGAATAACAAGCTTAAACCTCAAAATTAATCACATCCTAAATGAGACTCGTCAAGTAATTTTAATTCACACTTAAATACGCATGTAAATTGGTTGGTAAATCGGTTACTTGCATTGGATCGTTGCACAAGAGTCCGGATGCGACAAAAAGATCTTTAAAGAGTCAGTCAGGATGGAGTCAGATGCTCTTCCAGGTTCTCCTGAAGATCAGAGCAGGTGTTGTTCTTAAAGACAAAGCTTGCTGGAAGATCTCAAAAGGATTTGAGATCTTGTCCCGAAGAGTCGCTGCTGGGCTGTTTTAAAAATATAATTAATCAAATTAATGCAATTTTTTTTTTATATTGATTACATTTAGTAATCTATTCAAATGGCACAATTTAAATAGATTAAATGAAATTAAATAAATATAAACATTTAATTAAAGAGTTTACATTTGTCAGACCCAATTTGGGTAATACAGATGTGTGTGTGTGTGTGTGTGTGTGTGTGTGTGTGTGCATTACATCTAATATTTAATTTTCTAAAAAATTTACATTTCCACTCAACTGTTCTATTTATTTCAGCATACTTCATCAAATGTCTTAATTTCTCCCCTTCTTTCTCACTCGATATTTGGAATTGTCTTGAAACTCTTGAAGCAAACATTAAAGAATCTATTTTGCAAGACACAAAAACGAAAGTGGCACGATTTCACACTTGCGCAAAACAAAATATAAGTTTTACAACGCACTACAAATTGTATTTCTGCGCAGTAAAAATGATATTTCTGGTACGCAGTGAGCAGCCATAGTGACACTGCGCTAACTCTAGTTACTTTTTTATACTTCTGGCCTTGTTGTTCTAGTTTAAACATAATAATTATAAATAAACAGTAAAAATTGCGCTCAAGTCTAATGCGGAGAATGTAGGATTGTATTCGGTACATGTGCATCGAACCGAAAGCCTTGTACTGAAATATTGTGGTACAGTTACACTGCTAATAAATACAGTTGTATGAAGTAACCTAAAGATCTCAGCTGGTTGCTTATAAATCCTGCATATCTACATAGTGATAGTTCAGTAAAAGTTCAGCCACCTGATCAGCTTGGAGCCATATTTTGCACTGATGCATGCATCATTTTTGTGGTAAAATTGTTTATTTTTTTTTTTTAAGCATTGGCAGCTGTTGCTTGATGCTTAAAATTCCCAGTCTATAACCTGCCCTTATCTCTTAATAATGCTTTATATAAAAAATCTATATATACTGACCCCTTGAGAGAGGGATCACATTACCTCCATGGCTCCAAAACCCTGAGTTCTGGATATTTAGTAAGCCTCAGAGCTCAAAAGTCTGCCAGCTTCCTTTACGGTCTTGAGTCTGTTTATTTTGTGGTTAGAGATATTATAGGCGTGCAAAGGTGACATTAAATCCAAAAGGATAAAGAAGAGATTAGGTGCCACATGCAACACGGCCATGACAAAACTTTTGTCGATGCATATGTGCGATGGTCTAAAAAAAAAGATTTAGATTTTCTACTATAATAGCAAAAGTTTGTGGAGAGCAGACCATAATATTCATATAGTTTTGAAATTCTGTTCCAGATTGAATTATCTTCTGCTGCTGTTATATTTAACATTCTTTTGAGAAGATCTTAAACCATGGCTGTGGAGATTTGAATTCACTCAACCACAAGGTCATCGGCGATGAAGGGTGAGGAGACTTAGTGCAGTCCACATTACAATTGATCTCAGAGGTTCGAGTTCTTTCACACCAACATTGATGTAGAAACAGCTGAAAATGTATTCACGTCCGTTCTCTTGCCCAGCTTTCACACTAAAGTTCGATAACCCTGAGAAGATAAACGATGTGATTTCTCAGGCTGCTGTTTTTGTATGCATACTTGTGATACTCTGCTCAGTATTGATTGGAGGTGTATAGTTGACTGACCCTTATCCTTCTTTAGACCGAGAGGACGGTCAGCATCATGGAGAGCTTTGGTATTTCACTTGGCACTTTCGTGTATCCAGTGACATTTGTTCGGACTACATTTGGCCGCTTTTTCCACGCTGCATATTTGACAGCTCATTTGGTGTGGAGTGAGTTGTGCCAGTGTTGGAGTGAGTCCATGTCTCCGGCTGGGTAACAGAATGCCCCCCCTTTTCCCCCCTGCAGAGATTCCTCTTTACAGTTTGCCTCTTAACTCCTTACACAGACAGCGAACAGCATGCTGAGAGGAATATGCTTACAACACGGTACACATGGCTCATTATGCTTTTGAAAGAGAGAAAATGCAAAGGCCAAAAGATTCTATGCGAACTGGTAAACATAACCTTTTGCACTAACCCCTGCGTGTTTATTTGTTCCGATAAGCCGTATTCGGCGCTTTAATGGAGTTGTGATAGGCTCAGGTTACTAGCAACATACGAATTCCATGGTTTGGATGTCAAAAAATACCTAATGCTACTTATTAGCTACTGTATGTTCTGACATTCTTGTCCACTGGCTGTACTGAATACTGTGCTGCATGCCTTGAATATCTCACTCATATCATATACTGTATATATGTGTCCTTACAAAGTTTGTGTTCTGTTCATATTCAATTGCTCCAATTCCTATATAAATTATAGTGTGATTTTAAATCAAAATAATAGTGTGGGTTTGCCCAGGTGTTCGGGTGAGTGGATCGCATCAGGTTTGAGCTGCAAATCTACAGTTTTCCAGAGTTGGAATTATTCACAGAGGCAAGAGTGAGGTGTCGGACTGTTTTTTACAAAGTGGAAACTATTAGAGCCGCAATCACAGCAGCAGAAACTGAGTCACAAATAAAGAAGCACCACGCAGAAGTGGAACATTAGGATGAATCAGGCAGGACCTGGACTGTGAAAAGAGCCAACCACAGCAGTAGAAGTGTGTCAGACACCTGGAGTGTACGTATAGCTCCATATTTACATTCAGTCATAGCTCAAGTGCACATTAAAATATTCCAGTACCATTATTTACTGTCACTTATGAGATACTCATATATTTCAGGCATACAGCTTCGCTTGTTCATTTGTCTGAGTTTTCTTTTGATGAATAAATAAAAAAAGAATTCTGGCAATCCGTGGAAACTTGATGAATGAAGCAGAGATGATAATATCTCTATACAATCATTGTTACTAAGCATTTTGTTACTTGCATTAACTGCTTTTTTGGGAGTCTACCACTTCAATGAATTTTTTTTAATTAGAATTATTTTCATAAAGGTACTACATCGTACCATGCATCTATAGATAGGACCTTCTGAAACCAGAAATTCACCATTCAAAGACAGATTTATCTCATGCCTGTAAAAAAAGAACAGCATTGTACCACTGTATGTGTAAAAAAAACCGGAATACTTTTAAATTTTATCTAGTTTTCCTATTATAAGATTTGAATAAACTCTATGTCACAATCAAAATTGTTTCTTGGCATTCTTTAAAGTAATTTTTTAATCTTAAAATTGTTTTGTTCTATTGGCAAAAACAGATTTTTCCTGTCAATAGTCAGGTCAAGAAGTCAAGAAGCTTTTTTGTCATTTCAACCATATAGCTGACGCATTACACAGTGAAACGAAACAACGTTCCTACTGAACCCGATAGTGTAAAAAGTAAAACTGCACAGCTTTAAATATTATTGAATAATATTAAAGGTGTACCAAACATCTCCAAATCATGCACTACAAAAACTAAAGAGGAAACTGCTGATGAAATGTACATTTACATATTTTTTGAAAGTTTGGCCACTGTAAAGGCTTTTAACAGCTATGGCTATGCATAAACAGTGATGATGTAAAAGCCAAAGAAAAAGTGAACAGATACAAATTCAGCTCCAAAACAGCAGCATAATTGATGGAATTGATGTTCATATTTCATTAATCATCAGTAATCACTTGATCCAGGCCAGCAACATCAATCTTTGTCTGTCCATACAGCTCATGAATGATTATTTGAATATATCTAGATGGAGTGCTGAAATGTGTGGCTTTTATGCCCTTTGTCATTTATACTGTACAAAAAAAACATTTAATCTCCTTCTCTTTTTAATAAGAAACAAAAACATTTTTGTTTGAAAACTTTTCACCTCAGCCAAGCATAGAAGTTATCATTTTGTATATGTAGCCAGAGGGGAAAATATGCATGATAAAAGCGCCATACACCATTGAGATCTACTAAAACTTTCAATTGGTACCCATTTCACAGATTTCCAGATTGTTGGTGAAACCTATTTTGCAGCTACCAGAACTTTGAACTTTGTCTTTCTGTTAGACTACAAAAAGACATTTATATTCCAGCATAAACTGTGAACTCGACCTAAATGCTCACTCAAAATCCTTTAAATCAAAGATATTATATCTATTATATAAAGAATATGATATAGAGCCTGCTTGTAGAATCTATATTAACATGCGATAATCATGTTTACCATGGTCCCCTGGTGGTCTAGTGGTTAGGGTGCAGCGTTCTCACCGATGCGGCCCGGGTTCGATCCCCGGTCAGGGAACCAACCCCAGCCATTAGGGTTGCACAAGCCTTAGTGCCGGTCCCAAGCCCAGATAAATTAGGAGGGTTGCGTTAGGAAGGGCATCCAGTGTAAAAACGTGCCAAATCTAACATGCGGATGGTCCGCTGTGGTGACCCCTGATGGGAGAAGCTGAAAGAAAGTTTAATCATGTTTTACTTAATGCTGACCCTTGGAAGCACCATTGAAACAAATAGGGATGGGGACCACCCTTGATATCAGCTACGCCCCTCGCACAAATCAATTCATTACTATGACTGTGAAATGATAGACTTTTTTGTTTTTTTTGTTTTAAACTCCTAATACCACATGACCTATTTTTATTATCCAACACCATTCGGATATTTTCTCTCACCTTCCTAATAGAGAATGTTTTGGGTTCGTTTTTGGAAATGTCATTTTTGCATATTTGAGCTAATATTAAGTACATTAAGTACATGGTGGTGTCAAAAGATTTCGGGACTAGTTTTGTAACACAGCGCAAGGCTGCACGCACAGTCACAGGAAGCACCCACCTTCATAAGTCATTTTGCCAAAGACATCATCCTGTGTACATTGTGAGATGTGCACCTGGTGCTATTCTGACCGCCGTCTTAGCACATCTGCTATTCAGACCACTCTCACTGAACTCACTCTCATGGAAACGACACGATCTCACTTCCGCATGCACCCTAATCGCCAGATTTGGACTTTACCTTCTTCCTGAAGATGAAGAACCAGCTCAAAAGATTTGCCGTTTTGGTATACTGTGGAGATCCAGCATGAATTACAACAGACACTTAAAAGTGGCAGGAACGCAGGGTGCACTGTATTGCGGTGCGATAACCATTTTACAAGGTGGTGGTGTGTAAACGTAGATAAATACGGTACTTTCTTGTAAAAAAAAGAGCTAGTCTTCAAACTTTTTGATACCACCTCATATATTTATTAGGGATGCCACTAGAAGACAAAATGAAATAGAAAAAAAGTAAATAGTCCAACTCTAACAGTTTGCAAATTATTTCAAAGTATCGCTGATTATAAAGATGATTAAGATGCTGCTCGCTCTTCTGCGCTACTAAGCAAACGTTTAACCCCAAGCTCCTGCTGGTTAGTGTCATACCCTGCATGTACACACCTTACAGTTTCTACCTTCAGACAAGTGATTTGTAGGTTGGCAGATCTGGCAGATTTTTGTTGCAGATGGCTGTAGGAAGTTCATGTGTGGCTCGGCAGACCCCGGCCTCCTGTTCTTTGTTTACACACTTCATGGGCAGGAGGTCGTCTTTGCTGTGTCTCTGTCCTTGCCAAACCTCCTTCTGCTTCCCCAAATCCTCCACTGGAGACCTGGCATGTTGTGAAATTTAAGCAGCAGATATTTGAACTCATGCCGAGACAGACAGACAGATCTCACACCTCTGTCCTTTAACCCATAGCGGTCTGTGTAAACTTTCTCTTAGCTTGTGTGTGTGTGTGTGTGTGTGTGTGTGTGTGTGTTTGTTTTTCTTCTGTGTCTTTTTCAGCAGGGATGTCAATTCCTGAACGCATTCCAGTCAACTTTAAAGCATTGTTGAATTTGCATCTTGTGTGCTTGGCTGCCCCTTGGTGCTGTTGCCACGATGTGGAGTGACACTGATGAATCACTGCATTCCCATGTTTCTCCATACAGAGCCCTGATCTTTTTCAATAAATGCTCATACTGTACTCATGCTGAGCCTAAACACACCCTGTTGCTTTGTGGAGACCTGGGAAATGTAAGCACTGGGCACAAATGAACAGTGAGGCTATTTTCATGGATGGATGATGAGGCATTATTTCTCCCTCCCTCTGTTTTAATCCGACAAACACCTCATCCTCTGGTGCCCGCATTGTTCCAGAGCTTATTGAGCTGAGCAAAAGGGCATTCTGGGGAGGCGTGAAGCCTGTCAGCCACAGTTGGATCGCGCCACTGCGCTTCATCACACCCAGTGGGCCCGAGACGAGATGTGTGAAGTGGGAGCTGAGAGTCATTTTGTGGCTGAGTAAGCGCGATTCTTCTTTTCCACCAAGGCCATGAGCCGAAACGCTTCGCTGGCGTTCTGATTGAGATGTGGAGGCGTTTATCAGCATTATTTGGACAGGATAAAGCTGTTCAAAACAAATAAACTAGTAATCAAGATGACAAATAATAGTTGTGTAATAGTGCAGCACCTTGACATCTATGGTTAGTTTAAACAAGCTATTCACATACGTTTCCTGAACTCTGATTTATATACATCCTATATAAATTATAGTGTGATTTCAAATCACAATAGTACATAGTGTAGGTTTGTCGTTCAGGAGGTTCGGGGATGAGTGGATCGCATCAGGTTTGAGCTGCAAATCTACAGTTTTCCAGAGTTGGAATTATTCACAGAGGCAAGAGTGAGATGTCGGACTGTTTTTTACAAAGTGGAAACCATTAGAGCCGCAATCACAGCAGCAGAAACTGAGTCACAAATAAAGAAGCACCACGCAGAAGTGGAACATTAGGATGAATCAGGCAGGACCTGGACGGTGAAAAGAGCCAACCACAGCAGTAGAAGTGTGTCAGACACCTGGATTGTACGTACATCTCCATATACGTACGTACAGCAGGGGGAAAAAATCATTTTATATTTTTATTTACATTCAGTCATAGCTCAAGTGCACATTAAAATATTCCAGTACCATTATTCACTGTCACTTATGAGATACTCATATATTTCAGGCATACAGCTTCGCTCGTTCATTTGTCTGAGTTTTCTTTTGATGAATAAATTGATTTTTGAAAAAATCTGGGCAATCCTTGGAAACTTGATGAATGAAGCAGAGATGATAATATCTCTATACAATCATTGTCACTAAGCATTATGTTACTTGCATTGACTGCTTTTTTTTTTGGGAGGTTACCACTTCAATGAATTTTTTTTATTATAATTATTTTCATAAAAGTACTACATCGTGCCACACTTCTTCAGTTAGCACCTTCTGAAACCAGAAATTCACCATATTCTGCAAACACAACTTGACAAAGACAGAATTATCTCATGCCTGTGAAAAAAGAACATCATTGTACTACTGTATGTGTCTGAAAAAAAATTAATAATTAAAAATGTATCTAGTTTATACAATTAGAATCCACTCTGTCATAATCAAATTAGTTTCTTGCCATTCTTTAAAGGAATTTCAATCTTGAAATAGTTTTTATAAGATTTTGCCTGTCAATAGTGTAAGATGTAAAACTGTACGGTAAAAATGTTATTAATGAATGATTATATGTATTGTACCAAAAATCTCCAGATCATGCAATATAAAAAAAAAAAGAATAATAATAAAGAGGGAACTGCTGATGAAATGTACATTTATGGCATTTGTTAGACATCCTTATCTGGGCAATTAACAGGTTAAGGGCCCAGGAACAGCAGCTTGGCGCTGCTGAGATTTGAACTCATGACCTTCTGGTCAAAAGTCACGTCTTAACCACTTGTCAAGCATGCAATTATTTTAGAAGTTGTAGCCATATTGATGTAGAGAGAAAACTACAATAGTGGTACTAAGACACACACACACACACACACACACACACACACACACACATATTTATATATATATAATATATATATATATATATATATATACAGTGGTACTTTGACCTACGAGTGCATTAATGTACGAGTTTTCTGAGGTACAAGCGGTCACTCGGTCGATTTTTTGCTTTGTTACGTGAGCAATAAATTGAGGTATGAGCTTGAAACACCGCTGCTAGATGGAGAAGCGAAGCCAGAAAGCGAAGATTGTAACGAACATTAAAATAAGCAAAGAAGAAAAAGTAAAAAATAATAGTTTAGGGATACGTAGTGTACAGGAGCGATAGTAAAAAAAACGAGTTTTCCCTCCGTTTATTCGTAATGAATTAAACTCGCAAGTCAAGGTACCACTGTATGTATGTATATACACTACTACATATGTAGGAATAAAATGTCAATCTTTGCATTTAATGTTTTTGTATCAAACAGTTAAATATATTTGATTTTGTTTAAAGCAGGTAAAAACTAGATTACTGATCATAAGGTCAGAACTTCAAGCTTTAGCACAACAAAGTCACTTAATACGATCTGCTGCAGGGGAACTGAACCTTGGCTTGAATTTCCTTCTAAGAAGAATAATATCTATCTATCTATCTATCCATCCATCCATCCATCTATCCATCTGATTATATTTGTAAAATATACAACCCTGGCACACTCTAATAATTTCAGATAAATCTAGAACATGGCCATTAAATAAATGAAAAGCAATAACAAGAAAAAAATATATACTTGTTGGACATACTTTTTAGCCCATGCATGCTAAAGTGCTAAAAATGCTATCTCTAACGTCACCTTTACTCTTTGTGAAATCTTTTTTCAGGACCCCAAAAAACATAAAGTGTTACTTTTCTTATTTTTTCAAAAATTTCAATTCTATTTGTCCTGTTCCAGAGGGATAAATTGTTTTTGGCATGCTGCTTTTGCAGTGTGACTGTATGTATAATGGAATAAAACCATAGGGATTTTCAGGTTTCAACCCAATCGTTATTCACAAACCGAAATTAAGGCTGCACCTTTAGATGGTCTCTGAGACAGAATGACTGGCGTACCTAAGAGAAGGGATAAAGCGTTGGTTGTTGCGGCAACTCTTTTTTTTTATTATTTGTTCTTCATGCACTGTGGGATGTAACCACGGGAGAGGTTTACTTCTCCTCTTCATTATGGCTTTGCTTTGATATTGGGGGAGGATCTTAGTGTAAGCCTGAAATCTTCCATTACTGTGAGTCGTTGCCGCAGTGTCGGAAAGGGCTTAGTCTCCGTTGGATGGAGTGTTTTTTATTGCTTTCAGCAGCAGAAGTGTACCTGCTCCCATCCCAATTGGTTTTCTGTTGTTTTGATTATTTGCTACCACAGCAAACAAGAAAAGAAAACAAGCCAAAGAAATACGCTTTCTCTCCAAACATCAAATAAGATTGTACAGGATTTTTCCATTGCTTGTATGTGTGTGTGTGCATCTCTCTATACGTTATTTGTCTTCATCAGCATTCTAAGCTCAGTGCAATCAGTCCTTGGAAATTTCCTAGTTTTTAAAGCTGCATCAAGTTGAAAATCAGGAAGTGATGCGAAGGCGGCACTGTCTGCTTGGCTCCTTGACAATGCTTTTATTTATTCCATCTGTTGAGGCGTCAATTTGTCTGACGGGTTCCAAATCAAAACCCGTTTCTATAAAACCTTGTCCGTTTGCCTATTTAAAAAAATGCTTGCGACTATCTTCACATCTACAGCGCACAGCAGCGCTCCTACCCCACCCCCTTTCCCCCTCTCACCATCGCTCCATTAGTGCAGAGGTTAATTTTAGCACCTTTGTATCTCCACATGCCATCTGCACTCGCCAATTAGAAATTAGCCCAGGCTGCTTGCGCCGCCGGGGTCCAGGTAGGCTGGGTGAAGGCCCTCACTCTGATTTTTCTCCTATTTACGCTCTCTAGGAACAGTTGCAAGAGCATCAAGCCTGCACTGATGAGCCTGCCTCCAGGGAACCATGATTACTGCAGCAGAACACCAGCCATGAGCAGGTACAAGAGTTGGATTACAGTTTATCAATATGACCCAAAGTATTTAGGCAATAGACTAGAATTCATTAGCACTTAAAGAGGTAGAGAGAAATCCCAGCTCGCAGTTAAAGCCTGAAACACGATAAAAAAAAAAAAAGTTTCCAAGCTTTTAAACACGTTATTCCTCAGGAAGTATTTAGAGAAAAAAGCACAGGATCTGTTTGACCATGGACGTATTAGCAATCCGTTGCTTTTATTATTCAGCAATTTGTTAGCATATAATTGGTTTGGAAGAATTGCCCAGATCCCAATGAGCTCTGTATAAGCCATTATATACATGTACCACATATGAGCAGCGCAAATCATAAATTCATTTAATCACATTTCAATTAGCACTTGGAGAATAAATGAACTTGCCAAGTCCCATGTTGCCTGGAAATCTAACTAACCTAGGCTAAGGCCTTTTATCTTGCAAAGGAATGAAGACTAATTACTTCTCTTCTTCTAAAAGAGTTTCCAATGTAGAACATCATGTTTGCTTTCTCGACATAGAGCCGCTTGCAGAAGGAAAGAACCCGGGAATACACGTGAAGCCACACCGCGGTTTACGTCACCGAGCAGCATAACACATTCAGGAAAAAAGCGAAAAGTGTTGCCTTCTGCACATACGAGCTCACAGGAGATCATGTTCAGCTGGTGTCACTCTGATTGTCAGGGAAGAGAAAATACATCATCCTTAAGACCTAGAGAGCATCTCCTATTGTCAGAGACTGTTTATTGTAAATGCACACTGGATTAGACAGTTCAGGCATAACACTGACATTATAAAATTATGATTGGGAAATAAATAACACTGATTATCTCTTCATCATGGCATCTGTTGGTGTGTAGGATGTATCAGGCAGAAAGTGAAAATTTTGTCCTCAAAGTTGACGTGTTAGAAGCAGGAAAAATGGGCAAGCGTAAGGATTTGATTGAGTTTGACGAGGGCCAAATTGTGATGTCTAGATGATTGTTAGATCATTTCTAAAACTGCAGCTCTTGTAGAATGTTTCTGATCTGCAGTGGTCAGTATCTATTAAAAGGGCGCCAAGAAAGGAACAGTGGTGAACCGGCAACAGGGAAAAGAACAGTGGTGAACCGGCAACAGGGAAAAGAACAGTGGTGAACCGGTGACAGGGTCATGGGCGACCAAGGATAGCTGATGCACGTGGGGAGCAAAGGCTAGACCATGTGGTCTGATCCAATAGACAAGACGAAGTTAATGCTCTTACTGCTCAATGGGTCACTGTTTTGGTAGCAAAAGGTGGACCTGGTATGTGTATGTATTATACATTTGCATACAAACACCTCTGTGTTCCTGATCGTTGAAAGACCTAATGTTATATTTACTAATTAGATTAGTGTGGGGGGGGTGTTCATTAAGAATGTGTCCACTGGACAACGCTCAATAAAAATATGATAAATAAATAAAAATAAATAAATAATTAATCAAAGAGCCTGAACATGTAATAGTTGTGTCTCGGGTGCCAAAGCACGTGTTGTGTCCATGCTAGTGGTGTAATTGATTCTCCACCCTGTGTACTAAACAAGGGAGCCATTAGGGGCTGATAATTATGTTGTCACAAATAGCTTCATTGATGGCGTGAATTGTCAGCCAGCTGTTCTTTGTGGCAGCTTCATCTGTTGACTGTATCACATCCAGCTGATGCGTGAATTGCATCATTTTTTTTTATTTTTTTATTTCACTGAGTTGGGAATTATAGTAAATATAGTAAATATTCATTTAGAATAATGCTAAAATATAGTTTCAAATTGTTCCTAAAATTTGACAAACGTTTGTTGCCCATTAGTTTGAAAGCATGGGGCTCTTTGAAATACACTGTATTTCCAGCATCCAATGCTTGCAGATTTATTAAAAAATTACATGACTCAAGCTTTATAAAAAGCTAGGAGTATTATAGTTTGGATTAGCGATTGGATTTGGTTTCCAGACTGTTTTCATTTGCTCATATTTGCACTGGAGATCATCTTGATCCTATTCTGTGGTTATGGATTAAAAACTTGTAGCAGACATTTACCTTCAGTAACAGCTTAATCCTGGTCTTTGCCAGAACATTGGGCATGAGGTAGGAATAGTCTTGATATATGGGAATAATCATGTGAACAAACATGTGAACATGTAAAACTGCACCTAGACAGTGAGGAAGAACCCGAGGGCTTTGGAGCAGTGAGGTGGCAGTGCTGACTGCTGTAACACTGTATTGCCACTTAAAATGTCAAAGATATGTCAGTTTGATTAAATATAAATATATCAAAGCAAATATTCATTAACAAATGTCATATAAAGTCAAGTTATTTCGGCATTTACATGTGGAAATAATTACATATTTGTATAGCCTAAGAAATGCAATTTCTTTTCTTTCTTTTTTTTAAATCTATTTTTTATTTTATTAAAACTCTCCAAAGCTCCAAAATCACCTTTTACATATAACGATAAGGTGCATTTTAGAGAAAATGTCACAAGGACCTTAACGCAATATTGTTAAACTGCAGCTAACGCCGATGTCTAAAATTAAACATTTGCTATTTACAAAAACTCAAGGAGTAAAACCCATGCTCTTCTCGTTTGTGCAAATAATTTGAGATTTCCTGCTGCTATATTATTCTTAAAGCCATTTAAGTTGTTTACAGTCTCATGTCACCCAAATGCTAAGAGCAACTTTTTACTTACTAACTTTAAAAATGAAATATTTATCAGTTCATGCCATACACCTGTTTCTAAGTCATTTGCTTTACTTTGAACCATTAGAAATATATTGAACCTAAACGAGTACCATGTTCCTGCTGTTCTGGCAGTGTTGTGGGGCAAATTTCATGTTGTGTTTTTTTTGGCCTCCCGTTGTTAAAGCTGCAATAGCGCAGCATGATAAGTGCGTGTTGCTCAGGGACTTAAAAGACTTTAGAGCTGTCAGAGCTGTTCCTTCCAGCAAAGGAAATAGAGAGGAGAAACGGAGGCCGAGAAATAAAACGCTAGGAGAGAAAGCATTAGGTAGACACATAGGGAGAATTTGGGAACAGGAGCATGATGAATTGAGGCTTACATTGGTGACAGAAACAAATGGTGAGACATATGAAAAAGTGAAATTAAGAAGGAAGGAAGGAAATTGAGTGGATCTCCCTGAAGACACGCAAGTCTTCAAGCTAGTCCCTCAAACTCTGAACAGGCAGCTGCTGCGCTTGCGATAGTGAGGAAGTTAAAGAGCATGTGTAGGAAATTTGACATGATGATAAATCAATAGATGTCCTACCTGGGTGTTGTGTCCGAGTTGCAAGAAGTATGAAAGGAGGGCAAGACTGTTGGAGAGACAACTTTTTTTTTATGTAATCCCTTACATGAATTTTACCACACACTTGTAACCTCAAATAATTGTGTATACATCCCAGAAAAGCATTTCATGTCATTCACATATGATATTATGGTACAACAAAGTTGTATAAGGGCATAAAATTAGTATGAGGACATCCCATTCCACATTCAGATGTTCCACTTCTGGTTCTGGTAAAGATCTGTGCTCATTCATTAGTAAAATCAGTTCCAATTTGTTCCAAAGGTGTTTAATAGGGGTGAGGTCATAGCTCTGTGGCAGGTCACTCAGATCTTCCATTCCACCCCAAATAAACCATATTTTAATGAGCTGGTTTTGTGCACAGCGCTGTTTTAATGCTGAAACATGTTTTAAGTTTGATTTGTCATGTGTACAGATGTCAGTGACAGTTTGTACAATGAAATGCTTAAGTAAGGCTACAGGCAAACTACAGCAAACTACAGCAAACTACAGTAAATAGAAAACAATATTAAACAGTAAAGAGAAGAGGAAATATGGGGAACATTTTTTTAAACATTTTTTAAGTTATAATTAGCTCCAAGTGTGTGCAGAAAGTGAATTTGTGTATATAAATAATCAAATATAAATAAATAAATAAATATTTTAGGGATGTCACGATTAGCGCGATTATAATGCGTTAACAAATATATATTTTCAATGCGCGATTAATGCAGCATGGATTTCTGTTTGATTATTTTTATTGAAAATATAAAGAGATACATATAAAAGAGAACTTTGTCTCTCTTTTTTACTCAGATATAAGAAAAATAAATAAACACACCACCAATGGTGCATACATCCGGCAGTTAAAACCGTCCGTGTGGAAACATATTAAAAGTTCAGTTTGATTTACATAATTTTAAACACCACAATTACTTTTGAACATTTATAAGAATATTTTGTCTTTACGCTCTATGTTGAGTTTGGTTTCACTAATAATAAGCATACATCTGCATAAACCATCTATATTTGTCCATGGTCTTGTTGATTGGAGTATTAAAATCTTGAAGTATTAATTTAAGGTACATTTAGAACAGATAGAAATGAGCGATTATTCACGATTTAATATTTGAATCTATTGACAGCCCTTAATTATTTAAATATATGACATATATATTAGCATGAGGTCGCTTTTATATAAATATGGAAGACGGAGGTGTACAAGGAGAATGAACATGTTTGGCTGAAGAAAAGGTATCATACAATTGTGTGTCTTCAGCTTTATGGTAACAGTTTGCAGAAGAGCCAAATTTGACTGGAAAAGTCAGGAATGACGGTACATCATTTAAATGCCTTCCTGTGGCAGCAAAATCTTTAAACCTCGTCTGACATCAAATTCTAGGTATGTATTCATTTGACCTTTTTGTCTGGTTATATTGTGACCTTCACTTGTTTGTATAAGGAATAATCAAGGTATTGTTATCACCCCTACAACAGCAGCTCGGATGCAGGTGAATGCTTTTGGAATTACTGTT
Source organism: Silurus asotus (assembly GCA_024362625.1). Classification (NCBI taxonomy): domain Eukaryota; kingdom Metazoa; phylum Chordata; class Actinopteri; order Siluriformes; family Siluridae; genus Silurus; species Silurus asotus. The sequence continues at coordinate 1,664,135 of MU551567.1, read as the reverse complement.
CTAGACAATTAGATCACTTGCTGGTTCATTATTCTCTTTATTAAAATATATCTGTCAAATTCTCTGCAGCAGAGAGAAGGAACTGGGTAAACAGCACCCTCTCGCTCTTTCTCTTTTTCTTTCCTTTTTTTCCTTTGGCTACCAGATGAGCTGCTCTAACCCTCATTCCCAATAATTACCTTCTTCTGTGTTCCGCTCTCTTAATGGTAAGTCAATGTTATTGACAGTGCAGGCTTACAGGGACCATCCTGCCACCTATTTCATTAAACTATATTTGCCAGTGCTTCGAAGAATGAACAGAGGGATAAAGAAAGTTTTGAGTTTCGTGAACCTGGTGTAGTATTGGAGTTCGGTGTTTGGTTAGTCGATTTGTGGCGAATCCAGACAGGGTTTGATGAGGTTATTATGATTTTAATAAGGAAGTAAATGGTTTGTTTTTGGTAGAGAAGTTTGTTGCGGTTGGATTTGGGGTTGAGTCTATTCACAGTGGAGCAGCTGTGTGAGGCTTTTTGAGTGATTTTAGTGAGCCTGGTTTTGGTAAGGCTGCATAGTCTACTGGGTTGGGGGTTAGAATGGCTTTAATAAAAACCCAGCAATAGTTGAAGGATCTCAAATTCAAATCTAAGAACAACCATGGTGGATTTGTCGATCCCTTAATTCCATAACCTGCTCAGGTTTATAGACTATAAACGTTTCTTTTGGATATTAGCATCCCACAAATGTGGTAAAGACGTTTTGTAACTTGGATTTTGATGAGGAAATTCACAGGGTTGAGTTTTTTGGAGACTTTGGTTAGTTACTTTTGTGTTCGGTGACAAAGCATTGTTGTAATTTAAATAAGGGGTATGGTAATGCTGGTTCTGCATAAGAGTTTTGTGAAAAAGTATGGTCACACAAACTGTACAGGAATTGTAGTTAAATTTGGTTCTGGGAAAAGAGATTGGTGAGTCTGTTTTAGGAGGCAGAGTTTATTGCATCTTTGCGAATCCAGGTTGATGAGAGAAAGGGGAACTGGCAGCTCTCTCAGAAGCTGTCAAAACCTGCCAGGCTTTTAGCAGTCCTGAGGCCTGCTGGATGGCATGTTGGAGTGGGGATGGAATTTTAAAGAACACCGAGAGTTACTCAGATGGATAAACACACTTTGAATTAAATAGGTACAAAGGCCATGTTTGTGCTCCTTTTCATCATGTATTTTCTCCTTCTTTTACTCTCATTATTTTTTTAACCACGCTGCCTTTCTGTTTTCACGCTCATGATTCTTTTTCTTTATTGATCTCTGTTTTCATCAGACCGGCCTTGATCGTGCCGATATTGCTTTACGAGGAACAGATTTGAATGCTAATATGCTCAGCTGCATGCATGTTTGTATTTCAGCGTAAATGTTTGACTGCATGTGTTTTTCTTAATTGCTTAATAACAGTTAATCTCAAATAATCTCAAATCTCAGGACACAATATTCACATTACGTATAATCAACCAGAAACTAAGCATTGCACTTGTCCGCGATGCTTGTGTGACATGCATTTGATGAGCAAGATGGATTGTTTTGGCAGATCTACATTTTGACAGCGATCAATTTTGCAGTCGTTGTTCATTTTGTATTGTAATTGTTTCATACTTTTTTGGGCAAGTTTCCAACATTATTTACATTTTTTGTCTAATTATGTACATTTGTTTATTTTATCACCATCTTGAAAATGAATGTGTATTAGCTCCAGATGGGAAAGTTTTTCTTGAGAGTTCTTTGAACTCCTTTAACAAATGAATGCATGTCATTTGGCAGAATTTGCTGGTTTGGGCTCATCGAGAGCTCTTTGTGGATGATGTTGAATTTTGCCTGAGCTGTTATATGATTTTGTGGGTTGCACGGAGTTGTTGTGTTGTATTTTGCCCAGTGTTGTAGTTTGCTGGGACTGTTTTGAGATTTGAATAAGCTGTTTTTATGGTGTAAATGAGCAGTGGGGCGCTGTTGGGGTTTGAGTGAGCAGTTGTTAGACTTGAGGGAGTTGTTTGGGGTTTGAGTGAGCAGCTGTGGGGTCTGTGTGAGGTGTTTGGAGATTAAATAAACAGTTGTGGGGTCTGAGTGAGGTGTTTTGAGATTAAATAAGCAGCTCTGGGGTCTAAGTGAGGTGTTTGGAAATTAAATAAGCAGTTGTGGGGTCTGAGTGAGGTGTTTGAAGATTAAAGAAGCAGTTGTGGGGTCTGAGTGAGGTGTTTGAAGATTAAAGAAGCAGTTGTGGGGTCTGAGTGAGGTGTTTTGAGATTAAATAAGCGGCTCTGGGGTCTGAGTGAGGTGTTTGGAGATTAAATAAGCAGCTGTGGGGTCTGAGTGAGGTGTTTTGAGATTAAATAAGTAGTTGCGGGTTTTTGGTGTGATGTTTGGAGATTAAACAAGCAGCTCTGGGGTCTAAGTGAGGTGTTTGGGTTTTAAATAAACATTTGTGAGGTCTAAGTGAGGTGTTTGGGTTTTAAATAAACATGTGTAAGGTCTTAGTGAGGTGTTTGGGTTTTGAGTAAAGAGTTGTGGTGTCTGAGTAAGGTGTTTGGGTTTTAAATGAACAGTTGTGGGGTCTAAGTGAGGTGTTTGGGTTTTAAATGAACAGTTGTGGGGTCTAAGTGAGGTGTTTGGGTTTTAAATGAACAGTTGTGGGTTATGAGTGAGGAGTTTGGTTTTTAAGTGAGCAGTTTGAGTTTTGAGTGAGCAGTTGTGGAGTTTGAGTAGGGTGTTGTCTGGGGTAGGAATTAGTTGTTTTGCTTACCTGACAATCCCAGAAGTTAAACTAATTAGAAGGAAGCAAATTGGCAATCATGCAAAACGCTCCCTGCAGCCTGGATAGTAAATAAAAATGGAAAAATTAAAAATCCCAGTTGGCTTATCCTATCTCTCATTATAGCAACTGGTAAACTTCTGTTATAATGAGTTCAAATAAATCTTATTACCTAATAGGGAATGCACTTACTAGGTTCTCTTAGCCCTTGTTTTCCTGTAGATGCATCCTATTCCAGTTCTAATTTCACATCATACAGATTCTAACATTTAAAGCCTGTTGGTTAGACAATTGGCCAGGCAGAGGGACCGAGCTGGAAAGGATGTTCTGCAAGTTGGAGCAATAATGGATGCAGCTGGAAATGTGTTGACTAGTAAAGAGAGTGTATTCAGATGGAAGTGGGACTGCATCAAGGATCGGATCTGAGCCCTTTTCTGTTTGCAGTGGTAATGGACATGTTAACATACGAGGTCAAACAGGAGTCTTCATGAACTATGATGATTGCGGACAATATTGTGATTTGTGGTGAGAGTAGTGGAGAGGTGGAGGTTTACGCTGAAAAAAAGGGAAATGAAAGTTAGTAGGAGTAAGACAGAGTACATGTGTGTGAATGAGAGGGAGGGCAGTGGAGTGGGGCAGTTGCAGGGAGAAGAGGTGGAGAAGGTGGAGAAGTTCAGGTATCTGGGGTCAACAGTGCAAAGTAATGGAGAGTGTGAAAAAAAGTGCAGGCAGGGTGGAGTGGGTGGAGAAGAATGACAGCAGGAGGTATTTGTGATAGAAAAGTATCTGCAATAGTGAAAGGGTAAGTTCATAGGACTGTGGTGAGACCTGAGATGTTGTATGGTTTAGAGACAGTGGCATTGACTAAAAGACATTAGGTGGAGCTGGGGGTAGCAGAGCTGAAGATGTTAAGATTTTGGTTGGGTGTGAAGAGAATGGACAGGATTAGAAATGAGTTTATTAGAGGGACAGCAAGAGAGATGGTTTGGACATGTGCAGAGGAGGAACATTGGGTATATCCGTAGAAGAATGCTGATGATGGAGCCACCAGGAAGTAGAAAAAAATGAAGACCAAGGAGGAGGTTCATGGATGTGGTGAGGGAAGACATGCAGGTAGTTGGTGTGAAGGAGGCAGCTGTAGAGGACAGAGTAGTATGGAGACGGATGATCCACTGTGGCGACCCCTAATGGGAGCAGACGAAAGAAGAAGAAGAAGAAGAAGAAGAAGAGAACCTGTTGGTTAGAACAATATCCTACTTGTAAAAAGTTAGTGATGGGATCGTAAAGCAGAAATATGTCTGGAAAAATGTTTTATTAAATATCCAGATCACTGATTGTGGTGAGATTGGCAGAGTAGTTTGATGCTGCTATGTTAAATGCAGATTTATTGATAGTCAAGCACTTTTAGTCACATAGAGTGCACAGTCATTACACTGTTTGACTGCGGGCATTTGTGATTTTCTGTTTGTTTGTTTTTTGGTTTCCAAATGTCAAAGATGAATTTTCTGGAAAAGTCAAAAAGCTTTAGAAATGTCCGTTGTGCCAAAAGCCGCTTTTTAAAGAGATGAATCTAGAATGCCAGACAAAATACCATCACTCACACATACACACATACTAACCTATAGAAATGCTTGTTGCCCAAATACATGCCAGACTTCTTTTTAAATGCAGCTCTTTAATATAAACAGATGTTTTAAGTGAATGGAGTCTTATTACCCATAATATCCAGAATTGAAAGTACAGCAGAACAGCTGATTTTTCTTCCTTCAAGGTCCACATCAAGGTTTCTGAACTGAATAGAGAGTAAGACGATGTTAAAATGAGATGAATCTTCTATCTATAATGTTTTGTATTCAGTGAGAAAATTACCATACACACACACACACACATACACACACACACTTTCCAATCTCCAATGTAAGCTATTGAAGGCTATGGAATCGAGTTGTATTGCTGTATCTCTTTGATTCTTTTAGATTGTTCTCATTTTCTTTGCCTTCTTTTTTTGTTGCCGGCTCTCCGACTTATTCTTTCTCTCTTTTGCACTGCATGTCTTTTGTGTGTGTGTGTGTGTGTGTGTGTGTGTGTGTGTGTGTGTGTGTGTGTGTGTGCGTGCGTGCGTGTGTGTGTGTTTATTACGTTTTTCTTTTTCTTTATACTGCATTTTCTCCCAAGTTTCTCAGTAGGCTTTCCAGCTCACCTGCTGTGGTGAAGATTGTCTACATAGAGTTCGGCTTTGACTAATCATTCCTTTTTTTAAGAATAGAAATTAAATAGGAAAGGAAAGGAAAGGAAAGGAAGGGAAAGGAGAGGAAAGGAAAGGAAAGGAAAGAAAAGAAAAGGAAAGGAGAGGAGAGGAGAGGAGAGGAAAGGAGAGGAAAGGAAAGGAAAGGAAGTCTGGGGAGGAGAAGGAGAAAAGGAGAGAGAAAGAGAGAGAGAGTGCAGACTGAGGGAAAGCGAGAGAGAGAGAGAGAAAGAGAGAGAGAGAGAGAGAGAGAGAGAGAGAGAGCAGAAGCAGACAGAGGGATGGTAGAGAGGGAGCGAGTCGGTGCAGTGTACGCTGGCTGTCTCACTGACGGGAAGGAGATTGATGGATAGGGCTGTGCAGCGTACATAACACCAATTCTCCTCAAGCTCATCTCCTTCTTCTCTCCATCGTCACTGTTCTTTCGCCCCTTCACTCCAGGACCCCTCCCTCAGCGCATCCATATTCCTCCACGTCGTTCCATGCTGGCAGAGGGAATTCTTTAACTCGAGCTCTTTAGTCTGTGCACTGTTTCCTTAGTGCACTGGGAATTCTGGGCAGCACTGTAACACTGGATTGGATTCGTAAGGAATTGTGGGATGGCAGCGATTGAGGCAGACAGTCTGGGAAGAGGAGCCACAGCAGCTGGTGAGTCATCTACTGGCTTATCTACCGCTTTTACCGAATGTCCTTGCTTTATTCTCTGTGGATCTTTCTTTTTCTCTCTTTCTCTCTCTTTCACACACACACAAACACACCCACGTACTCGTACGTTTCTTGCTCTCTGCGCCTCTTTCTCCGTTTCTCCTTCAACCTCTTTCTCTTTCCCTCTCTGTCGGCGTTCTCCCTCGCATCTCTCGTACACATTTGAATGTTATTTCTTGCCTTGTTTACTTTGCGTCGGCAAAGTGTGGTCAGAAGGAGAGGATGCGCAGAACGCTAGCGAGATTTTCAGGTGAAGTGAGTGACACCGATCGAGGCTGCGTAGGTCTAGTTCTACCCAGGACATGCGATGCAGTCTCCAAAACGCACCAGAATCTCAAGTAAACCAAAAGTGCCTTAGAGAAAAAGGAGGTTTGAGGTTTAGATAAGTTTATCAGCTATTAAAAAGCTTTCCAGGTTTTTATAACAGAGGCAGAATTGGGAAAGCACTTCTGTTTGTGGAGATCTGGTAGAATTCAAATCTTTACCTTTACAGCATTATTGGATATTTTCATATTAAGTGTTGTACAGTGTTTATTTATTTATCAGTTTATTCGATCTTGTATGTTCAATTTCCTTTAAAGGTTTCCAGTAAATTTCCAGTAAAGGTTTCTGACTTTACTGAGTTGTATAATTTAAAAGATTTGTGCTCATATGTCATATTTGTGTTTCCACTTTCATCAAGATGTGCCTTCTGACTCCGTCCCCAGAGGAGGACATTAATGTGACATCCCAAAGTGCTTTAGTGTAATCGCTAGTGCAGGCAGGACTGAAGTGGTAATGATAACCACTTCCGTGTGCTTTTGCACAATTTACCACACACAAAGACTGGTTCGGAAGAATCGCTGACAGCTGCGTATTTCCTGCCTTGGTTTAGCTTTCCTTGTTGACAGAGCAGAGACAGAAGACAGCTGACAGTAATCTATTTGCACCAGCAGTGGGAGCTCAGGTGACCTAGAAAAATTTTTCAAGATACAACATTAGAACAAACATCACTCACCTGACCAGAGTCACCTGGAATATCAGTATCATTTACATGCAGCACCTGCAGCAGCATTGACGCTTAGGATTTTTTTAATTCATTCGCATGAACTTTAAATCGTCCCTAAAGTGTGTGTTTGAACAATTCTTTTAAAGCTAATAGCAAAAAAAAAACCCTCCATGTTTAACTTCCCTCAGTGCCAGGTACAGCGAGTCGCTGTCTTGTTAACAGCCACTAAGTAATGGCACACGGTGTTACCTGGAAACGTGGTGTTATTGAATCACGTAGTTCATGGAGATGTTAAGACAAATCGTGATGTCCTGAGAGACGAAATGCAAGACGAGGCGTCTCTTATCTTCTCTTCTCAAGTCCTTTAGAAGTAAATGACTTTCGTGAAAGTAACAAAATTGGAGACAATAAATATGAGATTCCTTGTGGAGTCTGTCTGCCATAATGGAATCTGTATTCATGACGAGGATGATGAACTGATGTTTGCATTCAGAAGAATCACAGGCAGGAACGGTGTGCTATGTTCCACCCCAAAGCACCTTCCATCCCTCCTCCCAAGTTAGGCAGAAGGATGGCTTTCAGGCTGCAGGCAAAAAGATTTCATTTATTCTGTATTCATGCCCCTCTCACTCTCTCTCTCGCTCTCTCTATATATATATGTGTATGTGTATATATATATATATA
>MU551567.1:1644717-1656422 GCA_024362625.1 Silurus asotus | reverse complement strand
TATATATATTTCTCAGATATAAAAAAATTGAATCTAACAAAAAATAATTTTGAATCACTAAAAACTAAAAAACTAAAGTTTCAAATTAAGTGGCAAAATGATTCTTCTTCTTCTTTATTGGCGTTTGGTGTCCTGATTATTAACATAATTTAAAAGACCATAATTACTTTAAAACATATTATTATTATTATTATTATAAACAAATATTTTGTCTTCTTGCTCTATGTTGAGTTTGGTTTCACTAATAATAATTATACATTTGCATAAAGCATCCATTTTTGTCCATGCCCATGTTGATTAGAGTACAAAAACCTGAAAAGTATTAATTCAAGTTACATTTAGAACAAATAAAATTGTGTGATTAAGTTGCGATTAATCACAAGATCACAAGTTAACTCATGAAAATCAAGAAATTATTTGCTATGAAATATTTGAATCAATTGACAGCTCTAGAATTGTTGTTCTTTACAAAGATGGATATAAAAAGATTGGTATCACCCTGAAGCTGGGTTACAGTACAGTGGTCAGGGTCATACAGAGGTTTTCCAAGACGGGTTCCAGTCAGAAAAGGCCTCGCAAGCGTCCATCGAAGAAGTTGAGTCCTCCTGCAGTGCGTCAGGTGCAGAAGCTGCTTCAAAAACAGAGTTGCTGCAGCATTGCTTTAGAGGTTGCAGAAGCTGAAGGTCTGCTTGTCAGTGCTCAAACTATACGTTGCACACGGCAACAAGTCGGTTGCATGGCTGTCGTCCCAGAAGAAAGCCTCTTCTGTAGCTGGCTCACAAGAAAACCTGCAAACAGTTTTCTGAAGACAACCTGTCTAAGAGGATAAATTATAGGAACCATGTCCTGTGGTCTGATGAGACAAGATAATCTTGTGTGACTCAGATGGTGTCCAGCTTGTATGATGATGCTCTGGTGAAGAGTACAAAGAAAATAGTTTTGCCTAAAGAGAAACATGGTGGTGGCAGCATCATGGTTTGGTTTGAGTGCTGCTGGTACTGTGGAGCTGCAGTTCATTAAGGGAATCATGGATCTCATCATGTACTGTGACAATTTGAATCAGAACATGACGTCCTCCCTTTAGAAACTGGGCAGTTTTCCAACATGAAAAACCGCAAAAACATCACCAAAATTCCAACTGCCTTTCTGAGGAAGCAGAAGGTGACGGAATGGCCAAGTATGTCTCCAGACCTGAACCTAATTGAGCACCTGTGGGGCTCCTCAAACCGAAGGTGCTGAAGCACCATGTGTCTAACATTCAGCAGTTCTGTGATGTCATTATGAAGGAGTGAAAAAGGATCCCAGCAACAACCTGTGCAGCTCTGGTGAATTCCATACCAAGGAGAATTAAGGCAGTGCTGGATATCAATGGTGTTCACACAAAATACTGACACTTTGTTCACGGTTCTACCATGTTTACTTAGAGTGTACTCACTTTCGTTGCCAGCTGTTTAGACAATAATGTCTATATGTTGAGTTATTTTTAGAGAACAGTTAATCTGTACTGCTATCCAAGCTGCATTGGCTACTCTAAAATATATCCAAGTTTAATTTTTATCCTTTTGTCCCTTGAGAACCTATAAAATATTTTGTGTATAAATATAGTGGGCTCTAGTAACCGAGACGTTACAAAGTACTGAAAAGATCATTAATACATGGCGTATCAGAACGTATAAGAAATGTGGATTTTAAAATCTCAAGCAATTATTGTCATTTGGCTTTCTGGCATTCGTTCCCAGGGCCGCTTAGATAAGTGCATTGTATTCTCCATCAAAAACATTTTCATGCTAGTACAAATAGGTCAGGATCTAAGAATACCACCAAGCTACAACCTTGATAGTGAGAATGTTTTTACTGCTCATTTAAGTGTTTGGTGGAGAGATGGCTCAGCTCTTCTGTCTTCATTTGAGGACTTAGTGACTCAGCTGTTCAGACAGCCAAGAGATGTTAATTCCAACACCTGGGTGCCAAAATCCTCAGAGCTTTGATGTACTGTAGGACTTTCTTGCCTCCTGAGTAATGGTGGGTCAAGTTGAGCCATGCCAGAGACTTGACAGAAATTTGGTGAAGAACATGGATTGAATTTCATAGTAGTTGAAACAGTTTTGAGGGTTTAAGTCACCATCGAGTTTTAGCAAAAATGCCTTCCAAATTTGTCAGTGTACAGTTAATATCTATAGGCAACTTAGCTGTGCACTCTATTTGTTTTTTATATTACTGAAATAGGACTACTACTGGTATAGGACTATCACTGAACACCATATTTGGGGGGTAGTCCACTGGAACAAAAGAGCGGGAATCTGCAACACCTGTAAACTCAATTGTAAAGAGTAATTTTGCTTTGTTTAGTGGCTCCTTGCTCCCTTCTGGATATTAAAAATTGCAAGACTCAAAACTGAATGAACTGTTGGAGAAGGCAGCACTTGTCTAATTTAAAGGATGACTGAACAAAAAGATTTAGGATTTATCAAATAAAAAAAATTCAGGAGCTGCTAAAGTTAAAGCTGACTACAACATGAAACATACTCTTTGCCCAGCTTGGATTTAGTTGTGGTTAGCTAGGAAACTTTGTGTTATGTGACTAGAAGCAATCTAAGTGGTGGTATCAAAAGGTTTCGAGTCTAGCTCTGTTGAAAAGAAAGTACTTTATCAACGTTTACACACTATCACCTTAAAAATAGTCCCCCTGCACAGCAATACAAGGCTCCCAGCGTTCCTTCCACTAGGATGTGTCCTTTGAAGCGTGTCAAGCACCTTCTGCAATTTGCGCTGGTTCTCCAAAAGGTGTAGAAATGGTGACCTTGCATCTTCATCTTTAATAAGAGGGCGAAGTCCGAAGGAGGCAAATTTGGATAGTAGAGTGGATGCGGAAGTGGAAGCATGTGGATTGTTCTCCGACGATCCTTATGCATCCTTAAGTTGCCTAATGGTTTTGACGTTTTCCGGCGGTTAAGCTCAAAAATAGGTCTTCCCGATCTTCTCGTCATCTTTCAGTGATGTTCTTCTGCTCTTGAAGCGTGCGTGTCACTCAAAACACCTCGAACGACTCGTTTCAGCGTCGTTGCATGTCGAACATATGTGATGTCAAACGTCTGTTGGAGATTTGCTCAGTTTCACGCTGGTTTTTACATTTGCTCGTTGTTATAACTTGGTGTCCATGGTGAACTCGCAAAGGTGATAACACACATCGTCAGAATAGCACCAGATAGTCTCTAAACTTTTGATACCACCTCATAACAACGCATTGAGTTGCTTTTGTCAAGGGTATCGGACTAACATGGTTTTCAAATAAGTGTAAACGGTAACATTTCTCCTACTGCATCCAGAAATTTGCATACATAAATACATAAATCATACTGTGATTTCTATGATTATGGATTAAAACATTAAACGAAGCACTTTAATATATGAACCGCTTGATGTTGATGAATACAGATCAGTGAAACTGCTTTAGACATGTTGTAGCAAGTGCTGTATTGGGTTATAATTGTGTGAGGTCAGCACTTTTCAGAGCAAAGTTACTCCAGTATTGCCATCTGTTTATGATTACTCTAGTAATACGTTGTAGCAGCTTTTTATCACTTACTCTTTTCTGCTAAATCTAATGTGCTACATGCAACACTGACCCCTAGTGTACACGCTCAGTTTATAATAAAGGCATTACCTATGACGATTTGCTCATAAGCCTTGACTCAGTGCATGTAAATATGCAATTGCAGAACAGTAAATCAGCCTGCAGTGTGTGTTGCTCTGGTATGAGTGTAACAGGTGCAATGTTATTGCTATAAAAAATAAATAAAAAAAACTTTTCAGTGCTGGGATGAGAAACAGAACACCAGCCAAAATGTATGAATCCAGCAGCTGTCATCTCATTATATATATGCTGTATTGTAGGCGAATGGAGAAATCATGGATAAAAATGGGATATTGTAGAAAAAAGAGCTATAGTCTCTAACTGTACATTTGCACACTGGAACAATTAGGTAGGTGTGTGATAAAATGTTCATTACACAAGCACACAAATGAGAAAGGCGGCGTATGAGGCAGCAAGCCAAAACCCACCATGTTCATTACATCATTATATCCATTACCACTGTTTTGCCCAGGGGAAGAGGAACATTAAGACACATCTGTCTTTCTTTCTATTAGTCTTCCCATGTCTGTCTCTTTCTGTCTTTTTCATCTGCAGCCTTTTGCTATCTGATAAAAGGAAATAGTAAATAAAGAATGAACCTCTGACAGGTGCTGATCCAAAAGAAAGGCTGCATTGCCGGCACGTACAGTTACGCGAGTACGAGTCAGCTGTGTGTGTGTGTGTGTGTGTGTAAGTGTGTGTACGGCGGTACTTTATCAATGAATATGGGTTATAAATACAGCTGTGTGGGCCACTGTGGGTGCTTGTTAATCACACAGGACTGCTAGTAAGGTCACTTTATGGACTTCTTAACAAAGTGGGTGCACCATAGTAAGTCAGGCCCAGGTGGCCATGAGCCTGCCCTGTGGGAGTTATGATGGGTGTAATGATTGCGCATACGTGTTTGTGTTTGTGCAAGCCGTGCCAAGTCATTTCTCACAAAGCATCTCTGGCCCGAGATGCACTCTCAGGAGGATTGTCATTAGGAGCGGCGATGCATCATCATGGACTTTATCGCTACACTCACTGACCCGTCTTGTTTTAGACAATGACCTGATTGGCTGGTAATCTACTGATAATCAACCACAATCAGCACCTAATCAGCTACAATCAGTCTCTATCCCAAAAAAAGCCATGTAAAGCCCCCTTTTTTTTAAAACTTGCATTAATGATGCATGAGTGTTAAAGGCCCAGAGCCCTTACTGCAGTACTTGAGTTTTTGATGGCATCAGGTGATCAGGTAGAGTGTCATTTATACTTCAAGTATTCTTCTCCACCAAATTTTTGTTAAATGGCTTATAACATAAAAAAGAATTGGTTATGGACAGCAATGGATTGAAAAGAGACACATGTGGAGACAAGGTGGGGATCGTGTGAAGGCTGTTCAAGCAGGTGGAGGCAAGTTGGAGATGATGTTGGAACAAGTACAGACTTGGTAGGGATGATAATGAAGCAATCTGAGACAGGCTGGTGCATTTGGGCCAAAAAGACAAAGTGGAAATGATTTAGGAGCATGTGGGGACGATGCTGATGCACATAGAAATGGCAGGGATGGTGTTGGAACATGTCGGGACAAGGTGGGGACAGTATTTGGAGCATTTGGGGAGCGGGTGAAAAGGATTGTGGAGCAAATAAGGGCCATGTGTTAAACTGGAATGTGTTGTAGCATACAGAGACAGAGGGGAATTACGTTTGGGGGTGTTTAAGGATGTTTGACGTTTTATGTGCAGCTTTATGACTATAAACAGGTATAGTGAAAGTCTGCAGCGATGCAGCAGGACCAACCAGGTGACGAGGTTAAAACACAATCTCTCTAAATTCTCCCCACTGTTCTGGAGAAGTGAGTTTACAAGTGCCACCTCAGATCTCTACTGAGCAATTCCACAAATATTTTCTAATAAGAACCACAACAACTCCAAATCCTCAATACACACTTACACACAGCTGTACTTCACATGCGATTGCGCTTCCTCAGTGGTGCCGAGGGAACAGAACGTGACACTGGCAATCAGCTCTGTGCAATCAGCTAGATCTTTCATCATGCATGGCATTGTGAAGAGCGTGTATTCTGTCCCCAGACTATGAGAAGAGATGTAATTCGGACTTCCTGTGCGATATGATGAGCTTAGTGGATTAGTGGGAGGCTTTCCAGTGTTTCTTTCTTTCTCTCTCTATTTCTCTTTCCCTCTCTCTCTTTCTCTCGCTCTCACTCACTGATTATGGCCCCTGAGCTTTGGGCCTTGGTAGGCCATGACTGGTAGCAGATGGTGTGCGCAGAGCTGGCCTCGCTTAGGTGTCTGTCACGAAAGCCACTCATGGCGATGGATGTGCAAGTTCTGTCGCTCTGACACGTTCCGCCATTGGAGAAATGGATCACAGTCAGTTTGCATAATCTGAAATGGCTGTCACCATCAGTCATCCTGGGTTTGGAGGCTTTATGTCTGGCGCTTTAAACAGACAACACAGATGCACCAGAGTTTTCTTACACTGGTCTCCAGAGACAAGAACAGTCCACGTTTTCTTTTCCATTAGACTTAACACTAAAAATTATTTCTTATTCCGTCAACTTTGTGTCTATGATAGTTTAAATCCAGTGATTTACATATGGTGGAGAATTAAATTGCTTTCTCTCTCTATTTCCTTTTCCTCCAGCCTGTCCGTCACATCCTGGTTTGATCCTTAGTGTCCCCAGAGTCCCGCACATGGAGTTTTGCCTAGGTAAGTAATACAGATGTGTTCTCTAATATGCATGGATATGGTAGGAAAGTTTAAAAAAATAAAAAAAATAAAAAAGATAAATGTGACATTTGTCAGGCTGCATAGTGAATAATGAATTTGCCATCCATCAGTTTGAGTGATCCTGATTTGGGGAAATTACCAGTGCTGGAATCAGTTACACGCCCCTGTGGGAAAGCTGCTTTACACACCAGACATAACGTATTCTACAAGGTCACAGGAAATAAGGCCATAGCTAGAAATCCAGCAGCCTTTTCCATGAAGACCTTTATTTCATACCGATCATCCCTTCAAAGCCAAAGGGCTTTCGGAATTCTGAATGCTCTGCTGTTTTTTATTTTTTTTTCCAAGCTTATAAATGTTTGATAGTTCGCGTAGGGTTTTTTTGGAGCGTTTTAAGATCACAAGGACATCACTTATCTTAAAGTTATACTAGGGCATATGTACATGTGTGTTTTGTTCATCTTCAGAGGGGATTTGTAATGCATGTTTCTCACTAAAAAGGACAATGGACTAAAATAGGAAAAAATGGCCATCTTTATTTATATTTTTCTGGAGCGGGGACAGACAATTGAAAGGCACTGCAGCACCAGTATGGTTTTATAGACCACTTAACTGCTATTAATTCATCTTCATACAGTGACTGTTAAAAGTTTTGAAACGCCTAATCTTTTATTGTTTTTAAAACACAGGCATGTACTTTTTGCTTCTATGCAACAACCTAATGTAGATGGAAGGCAAAAAATGCTTGAATTGGACAGTACATGACTGTAAGAAAGTTCTGTGGACAGATGAGTCCAGCTTTAGCTTTGACCATTTTGGCTTTAACAGAAGAATTCGAAAGCATGACCACTATCAGATTTCAGCAGATTTCAGTCCCATCCCCACGGTTTAACTTGGAGGTGGAAGTTTAATGGTTTACGGTTGTTTTGGAGCAGGGAAGGTTGGAGACTTATTATAGGTGAAAGTCAAGTCAAGTCACATTTAATTCTATAGCAATTTTTACAACAGACATTGTCTCAAAGCAGCTTTACAGAATTTACAGTTAAGGTAAATAGTGTGTATTGATCCCTGATGAGCAGCCGTGGCGACTGTGGCAAGGAAAAACTCCCTTAGATGTTATGAGGAAGAAATCTTGAGAGGAACCAGACTCAAAAGGGGAACCCATCCTCATTTGGGTGAAAGGAATACTGAACCAACATGGCTACCATTCCATATTTAAACACTGTGAACAAAAGTGCGTAAAGCAGTTATTGAAGCTAATTGACGATAAAAAAGTTGAACATCTGTACATTAACATATGAGTTTGGTCAATCTTTACACCAGTAAATTATCAAATTGCATGAGTGCCACTGTATCTGTATTTTTAATGATCATATATATAAAATATTCATTCACATATTCTCCAAGCCAGCAGATGGAGTTAGTGATGAATGGTTGGTGTGTTTGTATACATTTAATCTTTCAGGACAGAGGCTAGGAGTCAAAAGGGAAATAAAAACAAATTGCCGTTTTTATTGTCATACTTTATTTAGATTGCATTAAGTGATTCCTTTTTTTCATTCTAGTCCTTCCTTTGTTCCTGTCCTGTTATTGATTTCCCTTTGTCTGAGTGTGTAGTTCAGAAGGTACCTTTTTGTTCCCAACCTCCATTTTCTCAATATCAATCATTTACCATTTTCCACCCAATAGCTATACTGTGTTGTCAAATGTTTGTGGACAGCTGACAATCCCACCTATATTATACTTTACATTGTTAGAAGCCCACTATTGTACAGCATGTCTTTCTATGCTGTGGTTTTATATTTTTTCTTCACTGAAACTTAGAAGGTCCAAAACTGTTCTACATGACAATGCCTTTGACATGGTTTGCCAAGGTTACAGTAGAAGAACACATCTGTCCTGCCCAGAACCCTGACCTCAACCCCCTTTGAATATGAACTGGAACACAGACTGCACTCCAGACCTCACCTGATACCAGTACCTGTCCTCACTAATGCTCTTGTGGCTGAATGAGCACGAATCACCACAGCCAAGCTAGATAAGTGGACTTATTATAACCGCCAAAGAGGATAAAATCTGGATGGGATGTTTAAAAGGAACATATGGGGCATGAAGGTCAGGTGACCTCAAACTTAGTGTTGTTTTCATCTATGAAAACATGAGAGCTTCCAGTCAGGGAGGGTGAAGAATTCTGCTGAAAAACATGAAGTAAATCTTTATAATTTTTTAAATTCCTGCTGTGTCAGGGTTCGATATAACACAGTAGAGGGCGGGATCTGAAGATTCAGCTCTCCTCTTCATACATGACCCCTCTCATTTCCTGGCTTTTGACTCTTATCTGTATTCTTCGTCTTATGATTACGGATCTTTTGTGGTTTGTATGTGCTCTAAAAACACATTTGACTAAAAGCACATTGATTTCTCTTTGCTCTTTCATCCTGCCTTCACTAACCACATGTTACAAATGGATCAGCAGAAAATCGTAAATAAATAAGAAAATGTCTGTTTTGCCTTACCACCCTGTAGTGCAAAGCCCCCCAGGGAATTTCTGCTGGTTCCTTTCCTCAGTAATAACACCGAAAAACACAGATGGAAAGAAATGTGTTCTATTGAATGGGTTTTTTTTCTAACGTGGGAGTGTTTCACAGTGGGTTTTCTACTGCTTTAGAGATCTCATTTGTCTGTTTAGTAGAAAGATAGCGTTGTTTCTGTTGCTCTGGGTCATAAACATCCAGCCATATTCTCAATTTATTTGGCTGCTGCTTAAACCCATCTGTATCGAATGCAGTCAACCAGCATAGTTACAGCATTCCTAGATTTCTTTATTTTTTCTATCTTGTTAATCCATTTGCAAAAAAAAAATGTGTTGAATTCTCTTCTCCACTGATCGCTTGCTAATTTTAATTGCTGCTCATCGATCAATTGAGATGTTTAGAGGCACAGAAAGTGCGTACAGAGATCTATAGAAACCCACACAGAGGAAAAGGCTATCGATAAAAGAGAAGGGGACTCTGTAATTGCAGTGTAGTGCTTAAAAGTCTTGTGTGGGTTTTTTTTTCTTCTTCCTTCCTTCTTAGAGCTTAGAGCTTGTCAGGTTGCAAAGATTGGTTGTGAAAGTAAACTAAAGAAATAAAGACTCATTTATGTGCCAGTGATAATGAGGACACTGGAGACGCCTTGGTGGGGACAAGCAAAGCATTTCAGATTGAATAATGGGAATTCGTTTTTTTTATAAAAGCATAGTGGTCTGTCTATGTTGGTAAATTTCTTTTGAAGAGCTGTCCCCATTGTCCACATTTTATGGCTGCTTTCCAATAGACAATGTCTTGTCTGGTTAAATGAAACCCTGCTGTGGTTATTTTTCTTCACAGGAAAGTTTGTTTGTGCAGGTGGAAACACAATAATCACATGCAGGTTAGTGCAGCCAACACACCTGGTCTCAGAGAGTCTGAACAAGGTGGTAAACTCCAGCACAGTTCACTGATTTGACTCAACTGAACTGCACCAAGTAATCATGCTGTGAAGTTTGGGCAGGTTTTTGGAAGTGTGCCATCATGAGATGATGGACAGAGCTGTGTTCTGTAGCATTGCAGAAATAATCTTTTTTTTGTATAACAATACAATAGACATTGTCTCAAAGCAGCTTTACAGAGATAAAGCGGTTATAAAAGAATGTATGTTTGTTCCTCATAATTAAAAATGTGTCCCTAATGAGCCACTAGCAAGGAGAAACTCCCTAAGATGGCATGAGGAAGAAACCTAGAGAGGAACCAGACTCACAAGGGAATCAATCCTCATCAGTGTGGCACTGAATATCCATTCAGAAATATAATGTGTTCTAAGGAAACAAAGTAAAAAAATATGTGTATGTTTTTCTGCCCAATCAACTTCCAAGTGTGCATTTTAGTCCTACATGGCTACCAGGATGATCTCGCTAGCTTCTTCTTCTTTTAGCTTCTCTCATTAGGGGTCGCCACAGCGGATCATTCGTCCCCATACCTCCCTGTCCTCTACATCTGTATCTTTCAAACCAACTACCTGCATGTCTTCCCTCACCACACCTATAAACCTCCTTTTTGGTCCTCCTCTTTTCCTCCTTTCTGGTGGCTCCATCCTCTGCATTCTCCTACTGATATACCCCATGTCCCTCTTCTGCACATGTCCAAACCATCTCAATCACGCCTCCCTCACCTTGTCTCCAAAACGTCCGACATGCAATGTCCCTCTAATAAACTCGTTTCTAATCCTGTCCATCGTCGTCACTCCCAACGAAAATCTCAACATCTTCAGCTCTGCTACCTCCAGTTCCACCTCCTGTCTTTTACTCAATGCCACTGTCTCTAAACCATACAACATCGCAGGTCTCACCACAGTCCTATAAACTTTCCCTTTCACTCTCACAGATACTCTTCTATCACAAATCACTCCTGCTATCACTCTTCTCCACCCACTCCACCCTGCCTGCACTCTTTTCTTCACTTCTCTAACACACTCTCTATTACTTAAGGATTATCTCTCTAGCTATCTAACAAAAAAAAAATGTTTGTTTATATGTATTGTAATACAAACCTAATAGCAAATGATTTGAATGCATCTGCATTGCACTGCTTTCAGTCAATGAGAAACCCAACATTTCATTAAAGGCCTGTCTTCTTGCTAACCACTCAATTGATTCTGGCTGTTTTAGCTGAAGTAGGGAATAAGACTGTGTAGTTTCTGTCATTCTTCAGACATTCTAATAATTCATTCTAATAAATCATAATTTGTGGTTTATAGCTGTCATTAGAACAGGGCTAATTTTTTTCACAATATTCTTGTAGACCATAAAGTTATTTTTTCAGTTTAAAGCTCTTTTCTTTTTCTTCCACTTTATCTTCTCAGTAGTTGTCTTTCCATTAGCCCTCTCACATGGTCTTTTCCACTGAAGACATTTTGAGGAATGTTAGTTTAATGCTGAACAACTTGCAAGTGCGAAAACTTCTGATTCTGGCCGTACTTGATTTAATCGTGCATACGATAATATAGCAATACATCTGCTCTAAGACATTTTGGTAGAAATAAACATGCATAAAATATGAAGAAATTCATATAGCGGATTAGATTTTTAACGTAGTACTGACAGTGATAAACAATGCAAGTCTTTTTTTTCATTTCATCATTGTTTTGCAAAATGAAATTTAAATCAAGTGTAAATTTAATTTGCTTATGAAGTAGAAAAGCTCTTAAATCAACAGTAGACAGAAGGGTAATAGTCTCCAATATGTGGATTGGTTAAGAAATGCACCAGCAAACACAATGTTTATATATATATATATATATATATATATATATA